>JAXIVJ010000727.1:2500-25000 GCA_036785665.1 Chirona hameri | reverse complement strand
TATCTTCATAATGTATTACATATAGAGTTGCAGGGGCGTGTTCAGGCACATGCAAAGGGGAGTGACTGGCATGGTGATGACGATATTCCAGCGATTAAGGCGCAATAGACGGTTAACTTATAATGATATATGCACATATGAGACCAGAAGGAATATATATATTTTTTGTTGCAGAGGCGCGCTCAGGAATGGAAAAAAGGGGGTCATATTATTGCAAGGAAACTAAGATGCATGGGCCTACAATGACATAACATATTGCAGTTTTAGGATGAAACGCACCACATGGTACTCTACGAACGATTATGAGATAATAGGCGAGTCCAGGTAGGGTAAAAAGGGGGGTAAGCAATGTGAATTGAAGTTGTAAGTGGAATAGTAACTGTTGACTAGTTATCATAATAGCGGATAATATACTTATCAAAAGGTCTTGCGCCTCTCCAGTTTGGATCCTGGATGCGCCTATGATGAAGTACAATATGCAAAAAGGAACTATCTACGATCAGTAACTTATTTATAGTGCTGGGTAGCAACATGCATGCGGTTAATATTTGTTTTCCCATTTGACCTCTCTTTTCAATAACCTGGCACCGCCTATGGCGAAAAATATGATTTATAAGTTTTTTATAAAATTTCACAATAACATACTATTTCATTTATTTTATATAAAAACACAGTTTTATTCCGCATTTACTTCACCCCCATATTGAGTGACCTGCACACGCCTATTATTTTTGAATTTTCCAAAGTGATCGCCATATTTCAATCTCCAATTCAATCTCCAATTCAATCTCTATCGATTCCCATTGGTTGTGTAAAATCGGTTGATAAACATGACGGCTGTGTTGGATCACATATACCACTAAAATTTGTAGTTTTTGCCCCCCCCCCCTATCAAAAATTTAGATTTGTATTTATTTTTTAGAAATGTAGATCGTGTTGAGGGGAACCAAACGCTGTTTCATTTTCGAAAATCGGACGGGTAGATCTCGAGATCTCGGGGGGAGGGGCGGAATCCCCCCTCCCCTGTTACAAATAGGGGTAGCCAGGAGCCTGTTACAAATAAGGTTAACGTTGACACTCAGTAGGCGGGGGCAATTTAGTATAGAAGATAACCCCAGTAGAGAACGTGGAACGTCTCCGGCGCGGCGAATCGCGTCACCTCCTGCGCTGAGCGCGCCGGTACTGACTTGAGTGCGTCGCCAATGTCGTTGTAGCCGTCGTCGTCGCCCAGGTCGTCGGTCGCCTGTCCCGCGCCGCCGGTCGTGCTCGCGTGCAGCAACTGGAAGTTGTGGAACGTCTGAAACCACGGCCAGGCGCCGCCGCTGTACAAACCACAGCCCACCGAGACAGCCGCACACCCCTCTGTCCGACTCCCCCAGCGACCCACACCACCGCCCTACGGCCTGAACCGAGACTAATCTGACCTGGCGCCAGCCGCCACGTCCCAACAGCGGACCACTGCGCTCAGCAACGCACGCGCAGACACGATATGTGCGCCGACAAATGCGACGACCCAAACCTGCCGACATATAGACAATCTAAATCCCGCCGACAAATGCGACGATGCAAACCCCGCCGACAAATGCGACGACCCAAACCCCGCCGACATATGAGACAACCCAAACCCCGCCGACATATGAGACAACTCAAACCCGCAGACATATGAGACGACCCAAACCCCGCCGACATATGAGACGACCCAAATCAGCCGACATATGAGACAACCCAAACCCGCAGACATATGAGACGACCCAAACCCCGCCGACATATGAGACGATCCAAACCCGCCGACATATGAGAACCAAACCCGCCGACATATGAGACGACCCAAACCCCGCCGACATATGACACGACCCAAACCCCACCGACATATGAGACAACCCAAACCCCGCCGACATATGAGACGACCCAAACCCGCCGACATATGAGACCCAAACCCCGCCGACATATGAGACAACCCAAACCCCGCCGACACATGAGACGACCCAAACCCGCCGACATATGAGGCAACCCAAACCCGCCGACATATGAGACCCAAACCTCGCAGACATACGAGACAACCCAAACCCCGCCGACATATGAGACAACCCAAACCCCGCCGACATATGAGACAACCCAAACTCGCCGACATATGAGACGACCCAAACCCCGCCGACATGAGACAACCCAAACCCCGCCGACATATGAGACAACCCAAACCCCGCCGACACATGAGACGACCCAAACCCGCCGACATATGAGGCAACCCAAACCCGCCGACATATGAGACCCAAACCTCGCAGACATACGAGACAACCCAAACCCCGCCGACATATGAGACAACCCAAACCCCGCCGACATATGAGACAACCCAAACTCGCCGACATATGAGACGACCCAAACCCCGCCGACATGAGACAACCCAAACCCCGCCGACATATGAGACGACCCAAACCCCGCCGACATGAGACAACCCAAACCCCGCCGACATATGAGACAACCCAAACCCCGCCGACATATGAGACAACCCAAACCCGCCGACATATGAGACAACCCAAACCCCGCCGACATATGAGACAACCCAAACCCGCCGACATATGAGACAACCCAAACCCCGCCGACATATGAGACAACCCAAACCCGCCGACATATGAGACGACCCAAACCCGCCGACATATGAGACGACCCAAACCCCGCCGACATATGAGACAACCCAAACCCCGCCGACATGAGACAACCCAAACCCCGCCGACATATGAGACAACCCAAACCCCGCCGACATATGAGACAACCCAAACCCGCCGACATATGAGACGACCCAAACCCCGCCGTGCGCTCGCGCAGCACACCAAACCCAGCGGCCGTGTCTGCGGCGGGCGGGCGGGCGGACTCGGCGCGTCGGGCGCGGCGCGGCGCGCCACTCACCCTCAGAATGGTGGCCTGCTGAGCGTCCGTCACCTGGCGGTAGTCGGCGTCGCCGGTAGACTCTGGCTTCGGGTCCGGCAGCACCGGCTGTAACACACACACACAGCGTCCCACGTCACCGCAGCTCAGTACTCTGATTCTGAATGTCGGGGGGGGGGGGGGGTGATCTTCAGCTGGCTTCTCCGCACCCTGACACGAAATCAATGTCATGTTCGCAATGGGAAACAATCAGGCATACTGCTTCCTTTCGGAGACAACCAGCCTGTCGCAGAAAGAAAACCCGCCATCAAAAACTGTCACACGACCTGCTCGTCAGCTTCTTACCGTGCACATGTTCGCCATCGCTAAGGTTCTACTGTAGTAAATGCACCACCGAATCCGGATGACATCTGCGGTATCCAGCCGTGGACCACCCCGGACACCCACACTGCACTGTCTACAGCGGCAGCTGCTCCGCTGACCGGCTGACTGGCTCCACCTACTACTGCGGCGCTAACGCCGGACAGCTGCAGCCGGCAGCTGCTCCGCTGGCCGGCTGACTCACTCCAGTGTCCCAAAATTCCATTTTTACTGGGTGTCAGAGTGGAAAATTCTAGCCAAAAAAGACCACGAGAGTGAAAAATTATGTAGAAAATGGTACTATATTGATTTACTATATTGATTTCTGTTTTGAACATGAAAAACAGTGTTTTTTGTTGAAATCATGTACTTTTAGTTAATATTTATGTCAGAATCAATATCACAATTCATAATTTGGGAGTGGAAAATTCACTCCTAAAATGGGGAGTGAGAGTGGAAAATAATTCACATTTGGGTGTCATTTCCCACCCAAATCGACAACTTTTGGGACACTGACTCACTCCACCTACTACTGCGGCGCTAACGCCGGACATCTGCAGCCGGCAGCTGCTCCGCTGACCGGCTGACTGGCTCCAACTACTACTGCGGCGCTAACGCCGGACAGCTGCAGCCGGCAGCTGCTCCGCTGACCGGCTGACTGGCTCCACCTACTACTGCAGCGCTAACGCCGGGCAGCTGCCAGCAGGGCGACCGACCTTGTTCTGTTCGTTGATGCGGTTGAGTTTGGCCTCCTTGAAGGCCTGCCAGCTGGCGCGGATGTTCTCGGGCAGCGCGTCCAGCTGCTGCCGCACCAGCTCAGCGTTGGGTCCCTCCTCAGCCGCCGAGCACACTTTGTTCGCCATGTTCACCAGGTGACCGCAGTAGGCGCGGGACGATCGAAAACATCTGACCGAGCCATACACAACAAACACACCAGTCATGGGTGGAATAGTCAGCGAAATATAGTAGCGACAAACATAGGGCAAGCTAGCTAAACAGAACATACCAATAATGCACAAACATGACACCCGAGTTTTTGCAATTTCTCGAACTGTCCTTTTGAATTCATATTTCGGTTTGTTGCTACGACTTGTTCATTTGTATTCTGAGTCACTTACAACTACAATAACCGTCTCCCATGATTGCAAGCATAGGCGTAGGAACAGGGGGTCCTCTTTGACAGCGATAATGGGTCATCAAACCACCAACGAAGAGCGACACTACACTTTCCTTCTCTTACGGTCCGCCTAGCGCCAGTAACCAGTAACTTCTCCAGTGGTCACCATCTCAGAGTACACACGTGGCCCATGACTGCCGGACGTACCGTTTTCGTTCGGACGACTCGCCGTTGGTCTGTGGCTCCTCCATCCCCAGGAGTATCCTCTGTACCAGCTTTGTCTTTGTGAAAATCTGCAAACAGAATCAGACGCGCAAATCATTAATCAGCCAGGCTGGCAGCAGCATCGTGGCAGCAGCGTCAGACCGCTGCCGGCGTCACCGGGCCGCCAGAGGTCGGCAGTGGGCGTCATCGGACGACAGCGGACCGTCATTAGGCAGCCCACGTCATCACGACTGTGATGAGATGGCATTGGGCAGCTGTCAGACAGTCCATACAGGTACAGGGGGGTTTCAGTCGCCTTCCGTCGCACGCCACACCACCGACCAAGCGGCTGTCGTTAGGTAAACTAAACACTCCCAGCGAACACCGTCGCTTTCGTAGTACTCACATGTACTAGGAGTGGGTGGCAGCGCTTGCCCTCGTCATTTTCCTGCGGCTCAGCCTCCAGAATGAGCGCCACACTTTGTTCTACTTGTGAGTGGAGGAAGTTGTTAAGCGTATACTGGAAGAACAGGTCCTGCAACAGACGGACGGGCGGGCGGTTGTCAGACGCGGAGAACAGCTAACAGACGGACGGGCGGGCGGTTATCAGACGCGGAGAACAGCTAACAGACGGACGGGCGGGCGGTTATCAGACGCGGAGAACAGCTAACAGACGGACGGGTGGGCGGTTATCAGACGCGGAGAACAGCTAACAGACGGACGGGCGGGCGGTTGTCAGACGCGGAGAACAGCTAACAGACGGACGGGCGGGCGGTTATCAGACGCGGAGAACAGCTAACAGACGGACGGGCGGGCGGTTATCAGACGCGGAGAACAGCTAACAGACGGACGGGCGGGCGGTTATCAGACGCGGAGAACAACTAACAGACGGCCGGGCGGGCGGTTATCAGACGCGGAGAACAACTAACAGACGGACGGGCGGCGGTTGTCAGACGCGGAGAACAGCTAACAGACGGACGGGCGGGCGGTTATCAGACGCGGAGAACAACTAACAGACGGACGGGCGGGCGGTTATCAGACGCGGAGAACAGCTAACAGACGGACGGGCGGACGGTTATCAGACGCGGAGAACAGCTAACAGACGGACGGGCAGGCGGTTATCAGACGCGGAGAACAGCTAACAGACGGACGGGCGGACGGTTATCAGACGCGGAGAACAGCTAACAGACGGAAGGGCGGGCGGTTATCAGACGCGGAGAACAGCTAACAGACGGACGGGCGGGCGGTTATCAGACGCGGAGAACAGCTAACAGACGGACGGGCGGGCGGTTATCAGACGCGGAGAACAGCTAACAGACGGACGGGCAGGCGGTTATCAGACGCGGAGAACAGCTAACAGACGGACGGGCGGACGGTTATCAGACGCGGAGAACAGCTAACAGACGGACGGGCAGGCGGTTATCAGACGCGGAGAACAACTAACAGACGGCCGGGCGGACGGTTATCAGACGCGGAGAACAGCTAACAGACGGACGGGCGGGCGGTTATCAGACGCGGAGAACAACTAACCGATCACGGATAACCACACACGGACGGTGACTCAGCGAGACCCGGACGGCGGACACGGCGGACACGGCATCTCAGTGACGAGCAGCGCCACCCAGTTCACTCACACAGTCCCACCATCACCGACCACCGGCCAGGTACTGGCCGGATACTGGAGGGGATGTCCCGCCCGACCGGCCGGCGGCGGCAGGAGGCCAGACCGGAGACGGACACAGCCGCCACTTGATCAGCTGACGGGCGGGAGCCGGGCTCTCACGGCTCGGAACTCGTACTGCGTTCGATGCGTGGGGTACACACTACACAGTATCGGTATACTGTCCAAAGCCACGTGGTGGCCGGGGGCAAATTACCCAAGTATAGCGACCATTCGCACCAATTCATTTGATTGGTCGAATTCACTTGGATGTGACGTCACAGTGACATCACAGTCTCCCTGACGCTACATACCCTGTCATGTACGCTATCGTGTGTACTGTGCATGGTGGGGTGCTTAAGTGTAGTGCGTGAAAAAATACATGTCTTTCAAAATTGCTATTAACTTCTATTGGCGCGCCTCGACAGGTAATAGAAAACCGAGGTTGAAATATATACGCGTTTTCTACTTTCTAAACACAGTTGTCGCACGTGTCAACTGAACTGACTTGCTCCGTGCTCGTTTCGTGGAATCTCTGGGTGGAAAATTACGTATGTACCGAATTAAAACCGGAAAATCCCCATACCATGGTGTATTGCCGATCACGTACCTCCACGAGACAACCTGCAACTTTGTATTTAAAATTCAACGCCCTTACCTTCTAATATTAAGTATGCGATTGAAATAAATACGTATTATCGAAATATTCAGGGAATAATTGTCTAACACTTGCTATTTTGGTCGCCCACCTGTTTTCAAGTATAAACAAAGCAGTATAAATATAATACAGACGCCGAATATAGGTACCTACTGTTGCCTACCGATCTGACAACGTGTAAACGGAGATCAAATGCACTTCTGCCTGACGACCGCGCCGTAACGAGAATAAACTATATGTTTAAAATGGTGCGCACCGAGGCTAAACGCATCATACAGTGATCGCTTCGATTATTGTCGCGGCCCAGCATCCTATTCAGGGAGGTGCTAACCTCCTCCCCCCCCCCCCCCCCCCGGTGGAATAATGGACTCGCCCAGCAGTTATGACGTCATCTCTAATTCCGAGTGCGAATGGTCTACCCTGTTTGAGACCGGTGCCGACTCATGTGAGTGACTACCACTGCGCGTGGCGCGTGCCGCGTGAGGGGTGTTGAAAAGTGTTTTCTCGCAAAAACTCTGCAACGGCTGAACCGATTGTGTGCAAATTTGGTGTGTGGTTAGGGACCCCTCAGCCGCCAATTTTCCACAAGTCAATTTGGTGTGTGGTTAGGGACCCCTCAGCCGCCAATTTTCCACAAGTCAGGGGTGGGGTGCCTCTGCACGTGCGCACGTAAACACTCCTATTTTATATCTCAGGAACGGCTGAACCGATTACGTTCTAATTTGGTGTGTGGTTAGGGACCTCTCAGCCGTTGCCTTTTCACAAGTCAGGGGTGGAGTGTCTCTGCACGTGCGCACGTGCGCACGTGCTCACCCCTATTCTATATCCCAGGAACGGCTGAGCCGATTATGCTCAAATTTGGTGTGTGGTTAGGGACCCCTCCGCCGCCGCCTACCCACAAGTCATGGGTGGGGTGCCTCTGCACGTGCGCACCTTTTTTGTATCTTAGTAACTAATCGGGTTGAAATTCACCATACATTTATTTCGCGCTCGCTCGTGCATCGCCAACTACGGCGCCTTACTGGTTGGCATCATTCGATTCGTCATGTCCAACTGCATCGGAATTTTCTAACCAAAAATACCTATACAAATTTGCAAAAAAGTTATTGCAAAAACATTTTTCCAAAAGACGTATGTACATCCGGAAAATGTTATGACCCAAGGAAGAGAGACGTATCTCCAGCGGAAAGGCGTATGTCCAACGAAAACTCAGCAGTGACCACTGGCAATAGCCGTAAGTCCGCACTTACGTTTATTTACCGCCATGATTTGACATGATACCGCTTTATGCAACAACGGAAGAAAAACGTATGGTGAAGATACGCTTCTCTTCCATGGTCACCATCAATAAAAGTGCAGATACGCTTTCATTCCACATTCCGAACGTTTGTTTGACAACGGAAGAAAGGCGCAAGTGAGAAAATACGTCTATTTTCCTTGTCACTCGGGTAATTTATCGGTGGCAGAAAACCATACGTGGCACTTACGCCTTTTATCCATGGTCATTGGAGATATTTCTGCCCGGAATGACAAGTCGACGTGGTTTATAAATAAACGTATGTTTATTTTCCAACCAAGTGGAGGATCAGCGAGAGACGTTGCCACGACGGCGGTCACGCACCGGGGACAGACGGCGATCACGCACCGGGGACAGACGGCGACCACGCACCGGGGACAGACGGCGGTCACGCACCGGGGACAGACGGCGGTCGCGCACCGGGGACAGACGGCGGCCACGCACCGGGGACAGACGAACGTGTACCTCTCAAGGGAGCGAACAAAACCAACTCCAGTCTCGGCAACTCATGGAATGTCACCTTAGAGGAATCAGTGGTCTAAATCGATGACATACAAATGGTGTGTGTTATCGGTAACTGCATGGACACGTCAGCAACCACGCACCGGAGACCGGCGACCACGCACTGGGGACCGGCGACCACGCACCGCTCAGAGGGACCGGCGACTTCGCACCGCTCAGAGGGACCGGCGACCACACACCGCTCAGAGGGACCGGCGACCTCGCACTGGGGACCGGCGACCTCGCACCGCTCGGAGGGACCGGCGACCACACACCGCTCAGAGGGACCGGCGACCTCGCACTGGGGACCGGCGACCTCGCACCGCTCGGAGGGACCGGCGACCACACACCGCTCAGAGGGACCGACGACCTCGCACTGGGGACCGGCGACCACGCACCGCTCGGAGGGACCGGCGACCACGCACCCTGGCGTGGTTGCCAACGAGGGGCGGCGAGTGCTGCTCGGCTGTTCACGTATGCTTGTTCAGGCATATCATGGATTATATTTGATCCACACCCATACATCCCATGGCCGCATTGATTACGTTTGTCCCTGGTTCTCAAAACGAATACAGTGGTTTAAAGTACATCATTCATTCATTCATTCATTTCTGTAATATTGCTGTACACGGTACGGCTATTTTGTAACTTAGTCTAAAAGTTTGCAACAATGACTAAGGAGAAGAAAAAAACGTATTGCGCTTTCTGTCTGGTCGTAAATATACAAAACGTAGGATAGAAGCGAGGGAAAAAACGTATGTAACTTGGTTACGTTTATATGCCATCTTTTCTTTGCTTCTAGTGACCAGGAAAGATAGCGTAACCACCATCCGCAAGATTTCGTCGTGACATACGCTTTTTGGTCTTGACAGATCTATACAAATATGGATGTTTTGGGCATGAAAAAAAACCATTAGCAATATATTTGTTTAATAAACATATTTTTTTAATAAAAAAGTTGCACCAGTGGAATGCTTGTATAAAAACGATCATTTTAATACCTAATTTGGTCTGTGTTATGTGATTGCTGAAGCGTAGTCTGCAAAAACCTAAAAACCGCTCTGGCGTAAAATAAGGCGAGTGGCGCTTACGGTTTTATTCCTTTGGGCGGCAGAAAGGCTAGCTAGTGTCTGGTACAGTACCGCGGCCGGGGCCGGGCCGGAGCCGGGGACAGGGGCGGCGCGCTCACCAGCAGCAGGTCGATGGTGCCGAGCTGCGCCAGTCGACAGTTGACCGGGTGCCGGTTGGCGGCCAGCAGTGCCGTGGTGAGCCGGGCCAGCTGGAGCCGCGTGCCACCCAGCGGCGGGTCCAGCCGGCCGCACGTGGTCGGTACCGGTGGCCGCGGCGGCGGCTCGAGCAGCGCCTGGTGGCAGTCGGCCAGCCGCGGCAGCAGCGCCTCCGTCACCGCCTGCACACTGAGCGGCTCCTCTGGCGGCGACTCCTCGTCCGCCTCGTTCTGCGAATATGGCAGGCACTGGCGGCCCGTGTCCAGCAGCAGGCGGAGCACGAGCACGGCGTTCACCAGACCGGCCTCGGTCCGAGAGGGACCCAGCACGCCGTCCAACACGGTCGTCACGAACTCCGTCCTGTGGTCACAAAGGACAGCGATGGGCGTCACAAACCAGCTCTCAGTCCTGGCCACGGGACGGGACCGGACATGACGTGACGTGACGTGACGTGACAGGACACACGACACGGCGGACGGGACGGGACGGGACGGGACGGGACGGGACGGGACGGGACGGGACGGGACGGGACGGGACGGGCCGGGCCGGGCCGGGCCGGGCCGGGCCGGGCCCGGGACGGGACGGGACGGGACGGGACGGGACGGGACGGGACGGGACGGGACGGGCCGGGCCGGGCCGGGCCGGGCCGGGCCGGGCCGGGCCGGGGCCGGGACGGGACGGGACGGGACGGGACGGGACGGGACGGGACGGGACGGGACGGGGCCCGGCCCGGCCCGGGCCGGGCCGGGGCCGGGACGGGACGGGACGGGACGGGACGGGACGGGACGGGACGGGACGGGACGGGACGGGACGGGACGGGACGGGACGGGACGGGACGGGACGGGACGGGACGGGACGGTCCTGTGGTCACAAAGGACAGCGATGGACGTCACAAACCAGCTATCAGTCCTGGACATGGGACGGGACAGCCGTCACACACTCACACGCCATATGACGTTCATTAAATCCGACACGGCCGGCTAGATAGCAGTGATTGTTGACTCAGCTGACAAGGGGCAATAATCACGTCATAAAGTTCAGCTATAGGACTAGGTGCACAAAAAAAAACAATGTGCAATACTATTGCACACCATGCTGGTGTACTACTAGATACTCAGTACAATTTGCCATTTGTGTCAACTGTCACATGTATCATCATGGGAGAGTGGGGAAGAGGAGACTCACGTTTCGATGGTGGAGACGGGAGAGTGGGAGAGGGAGACTCACGTTTCGATGGTGGGGACGAGAGAGTGGGAGAGGGACTCACTTTTCGATGGTGGAGACGGGAGAGTGGGAGAGGGAGACTCACGTTTCGATGGTGGAGACGGGAGAGTGGGAGAGGGAGACTCACGTTTCGATGGTGGGGACGAGAGAGTGGGAGAGGGACTCACTTTTCGATGGTGGAGACGGGAGAGTGGGAGAGGGAGACTCACGTTTCGATGGTGGAGACGGGAGACTGGGAGAGGGAGACTCACGTTTCGATGGTGGGGACGAGAGAGTGGGAGAGGGACTCACTTTTCGATGGTGGAGACGGGAGAGTGGGAGAGGGAGACTCACGTTTCGATGGTGGAGACGGGAGAGTGGGAGAGGGAGACTCACGTTTCGATGGTGGGGACGAGAGAGTGGGAGAGGGACTCACTTTTCGATGGTGGAGACGGGAGAGTGGGAGAGGGAGACTCACGTTTCGATGGTGGAGACGGGAGAGTGGGAAAGGGAGACTCACGTTTCGATGGTGGAGACGGGAGAGTGGGAGAGGGAGACTCACGTTTCGATGGTGGGGGCGAGAGAGTGGGAGAGGGACTCACTTTTCGATGGTGGGGACGAGAGAGTGGGAGAGGGAGACTCACGTTTCGATGGTGGGGGCGAGAGAGTGGGAGAGGGACTCACTTTTCGATGGTGGGGACGAGAGAGTGGGAGAGGGAGACTCACGTTTCGATGGTGGGGACGAGAGAGTGGGAGAGGGAGACTCACGTTTCGATGGTGGAGACGGGAGTGGGAAAGGGAGACTCACGTTTCGATGGTGGAGACGGGAGAGTGGGAGAGGGAGACTCACGTTTCGATGGTGGGGGCGAGAGAGTGGGAGAGGGACTCACTTTTCGATGGTGGAGACGGGAGAGTGGGAGAGGGAGACTCACGTTTCGATGGTTGGGACGAGTGAGTGGGAGAGGGAGACTCACGTTTCGATGGTGGAGACGGGAGAGTGGGAAAGGGAGATTCACGTTTCGATGGTGGAGACGGGAGAGTGGGAGACTTGCGTTTCGATGGTGGGGACGAGAGAGAGGGAGAGGGAGACTCACGTTTCGATGGTGGGGACGAGAGAGTGGGAGTGGGAGACTCACGTTTCGATAGTGGGGACGAGAGAGTGGGAGATGGAGACTCACTTGTCGATGGTGGGGACGGGAGACTGGGAGAGGGAGACTCACGTTTCGATAGTGGAGACGAGCGGGTTAGGCTCCTTCTCGCCGGGCCCGAGCTGCTGCGCCATCTGTCGGGCGCAGCTCACCACCGACATGATCACCTGGCCGGCGTTGGCCTGCCGCTCGGCGTGTTCCGAGTCGCCCATCAGCTCGGCCAGCCGCTGTACCAGCCGCTGGTCATTCAGCCACTGCCGGCAGACGTGCACACACAGCCGTCACCGTCACGGCCGCCGACACACGTCCACACACCGCCGACACCGTCACGGCCGCCGACACACGTCCACACACCACCGTCACCGTCACGGCCGCCGACACACGTCCACACACCACCGTCACGGCCGCCGACACACGTCCACACACCGCCGTCACCGTCACGGCCGCCGACACACGTCCATACACCGCCGTCACCGTCACGGCCGCCGATACACGTCCACACACCGCCGTCACCGTCACGGCCGCCGACACACGTCCACACACCACCGTCACGGCCGCCGACACACGTCCATACACCGCCGTCACCGTCACGGCCGCCGCCACCGTCACGGCCGCCGACACACGTCCACACACCACCGTCACGGCCGCCGACACACGTCCACACACCACCGTCACGGCCGCCGACACACGTCCACACACCACCGTCACGGCCGCCGACACCGTCACGGCCGCCGACACACGTCCACACACCACCATCACGGCCGCCGACACACGTCCACACACCACCGTCACGGCCGCCGACACACGTCCACACACCACCGTCACGGCCGCCGACACACGTCCACACACCACCGTCACCGTCACGGCCGCCGACACCGTCACGGCCGCCGACACACGTCCACACACCGCCGTCACGGCCGCCGACACACGTCCACACACCACCGTCACCGTCACGGCCGCCGACACACGTCCACACACCACCGTCACCGTCACGGCCGCCGACACACGTCCACACACCACCGTCACGGCCGCCGACACACGTCCACACACCGCCGTCACCGTCACGGCCGCCGACACACGTCCACACACCACCGTCACGGCCGCCGACACACGTCCACACACCACCGTCACCGTCACGGCCGCCGACACACGTCCACACACCACCGTCACGGCCGCCGACACACGTCCACACACCGCCGTCACCGTCACGGCCGCCGACAGCAGCCGGTACACCAGCACACGTCCACACACAGCCAGCCGGCTCTACACAATCATACACGAACACACTCAAACGCCGGCTGGCAACAGGCAGCAAGGCGAACTAGACCGAATCGGCCGCCGGCGGAAACGCCGTGATGATTCCATATCATGACGGAAGAGGCGACCCGGCGGCGCCGGGCGGAGGCCGCGTGTGACGTCTGACCTGTGCTGCTGTTACTGGTGTTTTACAACAGGGCGACAACGCAGTCTCGTAAAACCCAGTCATGCGCCGCCGGGGCGCTCACCCTGTTACACGGTTCAGTGGCAGCCAGACAACACCTTATACAGGGGGATCCGCCGGGGAACCGAACCTTATACAGGGGGATCCGCTGGGGAACCGAACCCCGATCACCGACACAGGAAGGTAAAGTGGACTCCAGACAACACCTTATACAGGGAATCCACCGGGGAACCGAACCCCGATCACCGACACAGGAAGGTAAAGTGGACTCCAGACAACACCTTATACAGGGGGATCCGCCGGGGAATTGAACCCCGATCACCGGCACAGGAAGGTATAGTGGACTCCAGACAACACCTCACACAGGGGGATCCGCCGGGGAACCGAACCCCGATCACCGGCACAGGAAGGTAAAGTGGACTCCAGACAACACCTTATACAGGGGATCCACCGGGGAACCGACCCCCGATCACCGGCACAGGAAGGTATAGTGGACTCCAGACAACACCTACTACAGAGATCCACCGGGGAACCGAACCCCGATCACCGGCGCAGGAAGGTATAGTGGACTCCAGACAACACCTTATACAGGGGATCTACCGGGGAACCGAACCCCGATCACCGGCACAGGAAGGTATAGTGGACTCCAGACAACACCTCATACAGGGAATCCACCGGGGAACCGAACCCCGATCACCGGCACAGGAAGGTATAGTGGACTCCAGACAACACCTTATACAGGGGGATCCGCCGGGGAACCGAACCCCGATCACCGGCACAGGAAGCCTTCATCAGACCAGTCAGCCGGCTGTGTTCCGCGGGCACGGCGCTAGGCTGAGGAAACGGGCGGCTTCCGCCTGACCCATCCGACCGCCGCCGCGCCGTTCACCTTACACATGCCGGACACCCGCCCCGCCTCCGACCACCGTCTGCCACCCTGCGGCCCTGCCGCCCGACCAACTCACGTTGAGCGCGTTCTGCCGGTACTCGGGCGCCTCGATGCCCGAGATAAGGTTGCACGTGAGGTCCATGATGGCCGAGGTGCCCAGGTGGCGCAACACCAGGTCAATGAACGTCTCCATCGACTTAAGGAATTCTAATACCTGTAAGCAATTAAACTGATAGGAGTACCAGCTCTGAGGGGAGAGAAGAGAGGGGATGGTGTGTCAGCACACTCCCAGCTCTGTCAGTGTACTCTGAGATACACAATATACGAACAAACCTCTGAGATACACAATACACGAACAAACCTCCGAGATACACAATACACGAACAAACCTCCGAGATACACAATACACGAAGAAACCCCTGAGATACACAATACACGAACAAACCTCTGAGATACACAATACACGAACAACCCTCTGAGATACACAATACACGAACAAACCTCTGAGATACACAATACACGAACAAACCTCTGAGATACACAATACACGAACAAACCTCTGAGATACACAATACACGAACAAACCTCTGAGATACACAATACACGAACAAACCTCTGAGATACACAATACACGAACAAACCTCTGAGATACACAATACACGAACAAACCTCTGAGATACACAATACACGAACAAACCTCTGAGATACACAATACACGAACAAACCTCTGAGATACACAATACACGAACAAACCTCTGAGATACACAATACACGAACAAACCTCTGAGATACACAATACACGAACAAACCTCTGAGATACACAATACACGAACAAACCTCCGAGATACACAATACACGAACAAACCTCTGAGATACACAATACACGAACAAACCTCCGAGATACACAATACACGAACAAACCTCTGAGATACACAATACACGAACAAACCTCTGAGATACACAATACACGAACAAACCTCTGAGATACACAATACACGAACAAACCTCTGAGATACACAATACACGAACAAACCTCCGAGATACACAATACACGAACAAACCTCTGAGATACACAATACACGAACAAACCTCTGAGATACACAATACACGAACAAACCTCCGAGATACACAATACACGAACAAACCTTTGAGATACACAATACACGAACAAACCTCTGAGATACACAATACACGAACAAACCTCTGAGATACACAATACACGAACAAACCTCCGAGATACACAATACACGAACAAACCTTTGAGATACACAATACACGAACAAACCTCTGAGATACACAATACACGAACAAACCACCGAGATACACAATACACGAACAAACCTAATCGAGATCATTCACACACAAATCGGACTGATAATATTGACATGGTTATGTGTGAGCAAATTATGTGTAAGCATTAGTGACATTTACCAAACAACAACAAAAACCATTCAAGGCAATGAGGTTATCAGCGGGTAAAGTGGGTAAAAATCACATCTCCAGGATAAAAACAGGTAGCAGCTGTAACCAGCAACAATAGTGGCCTAAAGCATGAAACAGACTTCAGTGGGTCTGTTTCATGCTTCACCGGCACACTTCCGCACACAGGACATTAGTGGTTGACCAAATCAACCACAGTTATAGAAGGATGCAAATTCAGCCAAGGCAGCTGTGATAGATTATTGGCCCTTGCGGTAGAAGGTAGAATATTACGGCATCCCTTGCATGAAGAGAAACATACAGAGTAACTATTGATAAATAACTGCAAAAATAATACCAGGTATAGCACTTTGCAGAAAGCGTGAGAAAACGAAAGACGGACAGCTGCGAGCCATCGTACCGAGCTATGAATAAAAATAACAGCTCTAAAATCAGCAGTACATGTGTGCCATCATCCCAAAAACGGAACCACCACCATAACTGAAGACCACAACTAAACATGAGACCATCACTGCCACCGAGCGCCGCCCCTGTCCGGCCCACCATCACGGCGTTAGTCGGGGGTTCAGTGCCGGTCCGTGCCGCCCCTGTCCGGCCTGCCATCACGGCGTTAGTCGGGGGTTCAGTGCCGGTCCGTGCCGCCCCTATCCGGCCCACAATCACGGCGTTAGTCAGGGGTTCAGTGCCGGTCCGTGCCGCCCCTGTCCGGCCTGCCATCACGGCGTTAGTCAGGGGTTCAGTGCCGGTCCGTGCCGCCCCTGTCCGGCCTGCCATCACGGCGTTAGTCGGGGGTTCAGTGCCGGTCCGTGCCGCCCCTATCCGGCCCACAATCACGGCGTTAGTCAGGGGTTCAGTGCCGGTCCGTGCCGCCCCTGTCCGGCCTGCCATCACGGCGTTAGTCAGGGGTTCAGTGCCGGTCCGTGCCGCCCCTGTCCGGCCCACCATCACGGCGTTAGTCAGGGGTTCAGTGCCGGTCCGTGCCGCCCCTGTCCGGCCCACCATCACGGCGTTAGTCAGGGGTTCAGTGCCGGTCCGTGCCGCCCCTGTCCGGCCCACCATCACGGCGTTAGTCGGGGGTTCAGTGCCGGTCCGTGCCGCCCCTGTCCGGCCTGCCATCACGGCGTTAGTCAGGGGTTCAGTGCCGGTCCGTGCCGCCCCTGTCCGGCCTGCCATCACGGCGTTAGTCAGGGGTTCAGTGCCGGTCCGTGCCGCCCCTGTCCGGCCCACCATCACGGCGTTAGTCGGGGGTTCAGTGCCGGTCCGTGCCGCCCCTATCCGGCCCACCATCACGGCGTTAGTCAGGGGCTCAGTGCCGGTCCGTGCCGCCCCTGTCCGGCCTGCCATCACGGCGTTAGTCAGGGGTTCAGTGCCGGTCCGTGCCGCCCCTGTCCGGCCCACCATCACGGCGTTAGTCGGGGGTTCAGTGCCGGTCCGTGCCGCCCCTGTCCGGCCTGCCATCACGGCGTTAGTCAGGGGTTCAGTGCCGGTCCGTGCCGCCCCTGTCCGGCCCACCATCACGGCGTTAGTCAGGGGTTCAGTGCCGGTCCGTGCCGCCCCTGTCCGGCCCACAATCACGGCGTTAGTCAGGGGTTCAGTGCCGGTCCGTGCCGCCCCTGTCTGGCCCACAATCACGGCGTTAGTCAGGGGTTCAGTGCCGGTCCGTGCCGCCCCTGTCCGGCCTGCCATCACGGCGTTAGTCAGGGGTTCAGTGCCGGTCCGTGCCGCCCCTGTCCGGCCTGCCATCACGGCGTTCGTCAGGGGTTCAGTGCCGGTCCGTGCCGCCCCTGTCCGGCCTGCCTTCTCTAGTCAGTCGGTCAGTGTGATCTCAGTACTGGAGCCCCGGGCCCTGCCGGTCCATGCCGCCGCCGTACCTGTCCGGGTCGTCGGACGATGAGCAGCGCCAGCGTCCGACTGAAGTAGCTGGCCAGCAGCGGGTTGAGAGGCGGCTCGCGCTCCAGCAGGCTGTAGAGCCGCTCCAGCAGCGGACGCTCGCTGGCCAGCTGGTCGATGATGGCCGGGATGTTGCACGTCACAATCTCGGACGCCATGTTGGCGTAGCGATACTGTAACGTCACGTCGCCCGTCGGGTCCGGCTCCGTCACCAGGTGCGAGACCAGCGCCATCATCATCTCCGGCTGGGTCAGGCTGGTGGGGGTCAGGACATGGTCAAACCAGCGCCACCATCATCAGCTCCAGCTGGGTCAGGCTGGCAGGGGCGGGGGGACAGGACACAGTCAAACCAGCGCCATCATCATCATTTCCAGCTGGGTCAGGCTGGAGGGGTAGGACAGGGCAGGACCACCATCTTCAGCTGGACCAAGCTGCTGGGGAGAGGGGGTCAGGAAAGGTCAGGCCATGCTTTTCAGCATTTCTGGCTGGGTGAGGCTGACAGGATGGCCAGACATATGGCCATATTTTAGGAATGGAATGAGGCAGATGGAACACTGTTGAAAACAAACTGAGATGTTTGTCATTAATGCCAATGTTCAGTGTCACATTAATACCAATATTTAATATCTATTATAATTTGTTCCCTATTTGCAAAGAAATGCAAGCACTACTAGGTAACATATCTTCTTTGTAAACATTGAGAGCAATGTTTACAAAACGGATATGAAGGATGGTAAAGGAAACATGCACATTCTGTTTTACAAATGAATTTACTACATCAGAATGATATGGATACTATGGATTAATAAGGCACCACTTTGTGAGATATACAGTCAATATGATCTTGAAAATATATGGTAACAAAAATACTTTGTGCATGGTGAACCAATAACATCATTACAAATGCATGCAATGAATGGTATTGATTGTATGGGAGGTCAATAAACTCACAAGTCTATCACTTTGCTGTTTTGAGCTTTGCATTCTTGTATGATATCTTCTTCATCCAGTAATTGTTCTAATGTAACATCCTGAAAAATAAGGAATCATGTAAAGGGCTGACATTGGCATTCACTACACATGTACAATGATGCTGAATCCTACAACAGATTGGACAAGCACACTGACTTACAGTGTTCTCATGCCTAGATTTGGAATACAAAATGAAGTGCAGGATTACCTAAGGGTCTAAATCCCTTGTAAAAATTACCAGTCACTTCTTCGGAGTCAAAATAGTGGAAGAAGAGCTATGGCTGAAGATGTCTGTTGAATATCAAGCACATAATAGAAATGGATGTTTGACATCTGCAGACCAATTTCTTAAGCTTTAATGATTTCATAAATGTATTTTTATATATGTTTGAATGCAACAACACATGCAGTAAGTACCTATTATGGTGGATGCTAGTGAGGTGACAGGCAGCTAACTGGTATACTAGTTAACATATAAGTAAAATACCTGATACAAATATTTGTACAGTACTACTGTGAATTTTAAAGATGTGCAAAAACAATCAAGCAGCAAGATCGTTGATAATTCAGTACAAGTTTTGAAATACCATAAGCTCAAATCATTCTTAAAATGTATTATTGAAGTGAGTCAACAAGGCAGGTTACACTCAGCAGACTATTCAAAACTCACCTCTTTATTAAGAAGCTCAGCTACTTGTGCTGATGGTGCAGCATGAAATTTCCAATACATTGTACAACCTGGAACATAAAACTGAGTTATATTACATTTATTTGAAGGCATGGACCATAGTGGCCAAATTCAGAGTTAGGGGAGGGATGACAAAATTATTAAATTACCAATTATTGCATGTGATGCCATGAAATGGGAGTGTCCATCACAAAAACATGAAAATTCTGACCGTATTTTAATGTTTTAAGACCCAGACACCTCCTTCGTCCAATATTTTTTTTATAAAACAAGCAATTTTGTCATCCCTCCATTCCCCCTAAATCTCTGAATTTGGCCACCATGGCATGAACTGTCACCAATTGATACTTGATATAGACATGACTTCTAAGAAGGTTGGTGCAAGCGCCTGTCTTGCACGCTCTATTCTCACTAGTGTTCAATTTAGGCCATGTTGTCAATAGTAGAGGTTGCAGCCTAGCAACATGCATGGACAAATACATCCTGCATGTTTCAAGGGTGCTTATAGCATTCTTGACTCCAGTACTTATCCAGTTGTCTTGAATTGATTAAGGGTATCTGCAGTGACTTGTTCGATAATTTATTGTTGGAGTACTTGTTTTGAGAACTCAAGCTAATCACAGCACTTCATCTCACTCACTAGGGTTGTAATATACATATTTTGTAAACTATAGTTCCCTTATTCAGTATTCCTAGTGAAAAATATGTATTTACGTTGTTAATGCAGGTCAGACAGATTCCCCCCCCCCTCCCCTACCAAAAAAAATCCTGGTGATGCCAATATAATTTGTCAATATAAGTTGTTGCTATAGCGCATGGTGCAATGTAATCTGGAGTAAGTTCTGTGGATCAGCCAAAATAAAAGTCAGCAAAGTTCATCCATTTAATTTACACAATTGTTTCTCTCTTGCTTTAGAGCTTGTCCACTGAAGAAGGCTCAAAGCTGAAAATATAGTGTGGATACTTTTTCAGCCTTTTCCAATAATATGAGCATAATGTTAACCATCATCTATCTGATATGGTTAAACAACTGTAACCCTGTACACATCCTAACACCATACTTTTCATCATTCATAATGTTGGCAATATACTGTCGATAACATCAACTTTTCAAAAGCACATGCATAGTGAGAAGTTACCTGCATTGAATTTGTGACTTTGCTAATTGCACACATTGTATACCTGTATTACCAAACATCACCATGCAATTGAACATCACAAATAAAAATTACAATGCAAAGCACCATACCTGATAAAATCAAAACAATTGCAACTTCAAGATGCAAACAAAAATCTGAGAAAACAAAACATGAGTCATTTTTGAAACCACATTCCAATGCCCATTCATTGATGATTTCATAATTTTGCATAAATCACAATGCTACAAATCGCATTTTTACTCTAATGGCCATGAATTGCATTGCTATTCAACCGCCCCTAATGCGTCACAACAATGCATGAACGAAAGGGTACATATCCATGTGATCACAGTCGCAAAAATATAAGCAGGATCGCACCTAAATTCCACAGAAATATTGTACTCGATGATGGACGTAGTTAGAAACTACGAGAATAAATGAATGTACGCTTATGAAAGGAACAAAGCCACTTGAATTTTTTTACATTTACGACGCACATAGGGCAAATCTAAGATGGCGCAGGCATACGTGCAACCAGAAAAAGTCTTCAGACTGATATTTTGTTTTCATATTTTAAGGGTGTTATAGGCTGAAATTTCCATGTATTTGTATTTTGCTTCGTGGAATTCGTGAAAAGGACTTATTGGCAACTTTTCGCGGCAAATAATAAATTCTGGAAAATACAATATATGGAAGAATATAAGGCTACCAATTTGAGGACCCTTGACATCGAGTATGGTTGCGGAGGGATGGACTTCACATGAAATTACTCGTTAGGGTCCCCATTCCTTGCATTATTTTCCGGAGCTTCAAATATCACATAACCATGCATCACCATAAGCCTTTTATCCAAATTCGAAGAAATTGCTGGAACCCAGACACAACTAAGCTCAGATGAAACGAAACATTTCTCATGAACGGCAGGCAGTATGAACGATTGCGGCATTTTCTCTCTTGAAATCTTATGCTCCAAGCAAGTAAGTTTACTTAGTTCAAAGCAGACTTGTAACCGACTCAGAGTTGGGTCATGAATCGACTATGAGTCAGACATTTTTGGATGAGTCATGAGTCGAGTCGATTCAATTTTCAAAAACAGAACTTGAGTCAAGAGTCGAGTCGACTCAATATGTTTGAATGAAACAGCACTTGAGTCAAGAGTCGAGTCATATCTTCGAATGTTGAGTCAGACTTGAGTCGACTCAAAGTTACACTAGATAAATGCGAATCTGCCGACGACCCGACCCCCCTCCCCCCCCGGTCAACACAATTAAACTTGTGATGATGAGCCAAAAATTGAGTCGACTCAAATATATTTTTGAATTGAGTCGATTCATTTTTTTTCAACAGGACTTGAGTCAAGAGTTGAGTCGATTCATTTCTTGTTTAAACAACACTTGAGTCAAAAGTCGAGTCAGTTCTTCGGCTGTTGGAGTTGCAGACTTGAGTCGACTAAAAACAAATTGAGTCGTTACAAGTCTGGTTCAAAGTATAATTCTTACTTTAATTCAAACAATTACTTGAAGTATCACTCGCATGGATCCCAGCATCTGAGTTCGGATCCGAGATCTCATAAACCCAAAGCTGTTTTCTCCAATATTGGGGCATTCCATGACAGAACGAGAAATAACACCCTACATCTCATATTTCAATAAAACTACGTGTCCGGAGTTATCTGGGCCGTAGATTCACGCTGTGCAGTTTTCAGCCCCGTCCGTCGAATGGTTTTCGAGTTTCAGCCTCAGGCATAACCAGGGCTGCGGGGTCGACATAATTTGAGCAACTCC
>JAXIVJ010000726.1:2500-182500 GCA_036785665.1 Chirona hameri | reverse complement strand
TTGATTGATATGGGGTTGAGTATTTTTCAACACCACGATTCATCAATCTGTCTGAATCGCAGTTGCTTCTACACAATCGTACATCCCTCTGAATTATTATTAGGTTTGATAGATTTAGTTTGCACCTGAGACGGAACAGAAAGTCTCAAATCCCTGTCATTTTCCAAAATGACCAACATGCTGATATGAGGTAAAGTTATCGCTCTGTTGTGTTACTATTAGCATTGAAGGACGGCTCATTGAAGTTTGTTTGTTATCGACATCTCAGGGAAGTTTCCGTCGTCGCATGTTCCTGGTGTTGCCACATTGCCGTGGAGCATTGGCATTGTAAAGCGTGGCGAAAGTTACCGAACCTTGATTGACATGTATTATAAACGGTCACAAACAAATACGGCAATCGTATTGCTAAGCGAAAGCGACCCGTGAACGATCTCTTACGTGGCAGACGTCACAAGACCTGGCCGGAGGCTGCAGGGATGAGATTCATGGCCGGTATTTTAACTGCAGTGCATAGAGCTGGCAGGAATGGCGCGCGCTATCTGCCGAAACCCGGGGAACTGCGGGAGGAACGAATTCAGGCACGACTCAGCGGAGAAAGTCCGCCAATGCGAATTGTGACCGAGCACTTGGCGAATAAGGCCTGGGAAAGCGGCTCACGGCCAATACTGGTAATTCAACGACGCACGTTCTGTGTCCAGAGCATGTGCTATCCATTTCAATTCCAGGTGTAGGTTTTTCAAAGCTCCGCTGAATGGCGCCATGGAAACGAGTATATACTTACTATCTTAATTATGCGGAACGTCGTTAAATATGAGAATTTCATTGCATACTCGTACGACTTAATTCAATACATTTTTTTTTTGCACAGGCTCCAGGAACATTACGGGAAGCCTTAATTTAAGCGGAATTTGCAAATAAACCAAATAACTAGCCCACACCAGCATTATTATCCGCTCCGTAGTCCACGCTGGATCGTTAACACTTTGTTTGGAGAAAAGGCCACAGTTCGATTGTTCGTCATTTTCTTTTTCACCACTTTATTCTGCGTCTAACAGGGATATTCGATAAGTGGTTTTCGACGTAGCCTCATCTCTTGTATCGTCCATCTTCCATCTCCTCGTGAGCTGACACGCGGGTCGGACGATAACCCAGCCGTATCTATCTGCCCCGCCGCGCTGGCCCGGTTCCCGCCGCGCTCCCTCCCCTCCGTGACAACTCACTGCGCTGTTGACACCAATCGGTGCACGGCCGACACCGCGGCATATTTGGCGCACCGCGGCGAGCGGCGGCGGTGGCGGCGCGAGTGGCGCGCTTCCGGCGGCCGTTCCCGCGCGGCGGACCGCCGGCCGGATAGAAAGTCGAGCTCCGCTTCCAGCCGCCGACCGGGGTCAGGGCACCTCTCCCCAGTGGAGAGAACTGGGCCGTGGCAGCAGCCGCAGAGGCTGTCTCGGGTCATCTCCGGAGGTGCAGGACACTCGTCACCGGATCGCCGGGGTCGTGTCAAATAGCCTGTACTCGGCCCGGATCAGACGTCCTTGTTAGACTCGGCGGCCGAACAAGTGTCAGCGGTGAACAAGTGTCAGCGGTGAACAAGTGTCAGCGACATGATTAGAGCGTAGCTCAGCCGAAAGACCAATGCCAACCGCTGCAATGATTCTGCGAAAGACGAATTACACCCTTTCAGTTCTTTGGAGGACCAGGTGAATAACATAACTAGGCAAAGCCATGCACCATTACTTGGCCTGACCCGACTCCTCAGGTCCTCATTCAGCCACTGCGGTAGTTGGAGCGGGCCGGTAAACCGTTTGTCACCATTGGGCCAGGGATCATCATCACATCACAGGATGTTCGAGTTGCTTCAGTGCTCGCCGGTCGCTGGTCGCTGGTCGCTGGTCGCTGGTCGCTGGTCGCTGGTCGCTGGTCGCTGGTCGCTGGTCTCGAGTTCAACCGTGCCAGACTGTGGTAATGTGGCAAGTTTCAGCCACTCACGTTCGGCCCAAGGGAAACGGTGTCCCTGCAT
Organism: Chirona hameri; assembly: GCA_036785665.1. NCBI lineage: Eukaryota > Metazoa > Arthropoda > Thecostraca > Balanomorpha > Balanidae > Chirona > Chirona hameri. The sequence goes on along the minus strand of JAXIVJ010000726.1, from coordinate 180,480 downwards.
TTGGAGCACTCTATATAGTTTGGCAACTGAACTCTGTCGAGAAACTCGAGTGAACTCGAGTGGTCGCTTGATAAAAAACATTAAGCTCTCCGGAGACGGATTCCTCGAAAAAGAAGTGGGCACTATGCAAATGGGATGAGTTGTCAGTTGGTCTTCTTGTGGACTTCATGCATATATTTTGTATTCGTTGCCCGGGTGACCTATCCGATCAGGGCGATCGCTCACTAATAGCCAGGGGCGTGGGAACTACTTTTAAGTTGGGGGGGGGCGAACTTTTTCGCAATACTACGGCAAAAATTAAGACTGAAGAGAAGCAACGTGTACCGCTCTTTTCCATACACAATACTGTGTATTGCCAATAGAATGTCATATATTTAAGGAAATGGGTATCAATATCATATAAGGAAATGGGTCGCCTAACAAGAAAAAAATAGAGAACAGCTGGTAAACATGAAGAAAGAGTGGCACTGGTACCAGGGTCACAAAAAGTCGGAGCAGCGGAACAGGAGCTTTCACCGTACCTGAATCCAGAACCGGCGGGCTTGATTGACTCCCGAAACTGATGTAGCTGGATAGGTGATGTGCCGGGCTCGCACCAAGTTGACCATGACAAAATGATGCATTTAGCATACATCTGGTAAAAGTACCATACTAGGCTTCAACCGAGTTATTCTATGCCGTGTTTTACGGTGTTATGGTCACTGTTTCGGGTACATTTTTACGAATTTATCGTTATACGGTCGTACGCAAGCAAATGCTGGCAAACCAATGCATTGAACACACACATTTTTCACAGAAAAATGTCTAACTGCCGGGGAGGGGGGGGGGGGGTGTGATTTCCACCCTCTCCCCCTAATATCTAAAAAAACACGCAATGTAGCGACAAGCGGAAGACGAGGTTAGCTCGAGAGAATTTCTATCGAAAGTACTTAGGTAATTTTTAAGTTAAGTTAATATTGAGGTCACCAGAGGTCAAATTTCGGCTATTTGTATATATTATATATATTATATATTATACTAAATTTCGGCTAAATGTCGGCTAACACTTTTTACCGTGCGTCTTTTATTATCAAAATGTATATATAACTAAAAGAGAAGTGAGAAAGAGAAGTGACGCGCGGAAAAAAAGTGTTCGAAAGATAATGTAATTTTCTGTAACTAAGGTTCATCAGAATTGACCTAAGGTCAATTATGTATTTATGTATTTATATTACTAAGGAAATGTTAGGTCATCAGAAGCCATTGAATTTGAAAAAGTCCAAAACAAAATGCCGAATTAGTTTTAAGGAATAATTTTTGACAGAAGCACGATAAGGGAACACAAATTTCACCATTGTGTTCTTTTCTCGTCGAGACGCATCGAATGATATATTGTGTGACCTAGTTAGGTCATATCCAAAAATTGACCTGACCTGAGGTCAGGTCAAGGTCAGGTCAAGGTCAACTCTAACATTAATTGATTTGTCTCGACAATTCGAATACAATGGTGAAAATCCCATTGCTCTGAATCATACGTGACTTGGGCAGTCACATGAGTTGACCTCGTATAGGTAAAAGAACAGATATGTGATATAGGGCTTTGCATTTGGGACAAGAGTGGTGGATCTACTGGCGGACCCAAGGGGGGGGGGGGGGGGCAGCCATGCCCCTCCCCCAACCGCCTGAAATCGGCGGAAAATTGACACATTTCCTGATATATAAGAAAATCTAAGCTACTTTTACTAAGGCAAGTTTGCTTTAAATCAGCTGGGGCATTCCACGACATTTCGACAAGGAAATAACCCTCATCTCTCACGTTGTGTTCAAAATTGGTCTATAGGGTTATCTTGGGTCCTGAATTCAGCTGTGGGAATATTAGCTCGATCTGACCTTAAGTTTGGCAGTTATAGCTCGGGCATTTTGGCAAGGTCACGCTGCAGAGGTATGCTTGGAGGCCAAAATAACGCATTTAACTTAGCTAAATATAAACAAAATAATATGGCTGAATTCGCAATGAAACAAAGATTATATTTCTTCTTTTTTTTGCGTGACCTTGAATGACTTTGAAACCGTGACCTCGTGACCTTTTTTTCGTTAACCTCGTATGACCCTGGGTACACCTCTGATTTCAATTTTTGACTTTGCAAAATACACGTTAATATATTGCGGAACAACGCAACGAATAGAAAAGGTGCGTTTTTCTCGAATTTCCATATTTTCCGTCGATATACGTGCGTGTTTTCGAATTACCCCCAAGGGGGAGGGATAACTGGCAAATGTCTGCGAATCTATTGGACCGATTTGGGTGGGGTTTTCGCCATTCGATCCGGCGTGGTCCAAGGCAGTGCCATTTTGAGTTTTATTCACTTTGGTTTAATGTAAGTGGACCAAATTGGACCAAAACCGCCAAAAATCGTTGCCGACGTCATACTTCAAACCTATGGGGGACCGATTTAGGCGGGCCTTCACCATTCGATCCGGCGTGGTCTAAGACGGTGCGGTTCGGAGTTTTATTCATTTTAGTTTAATCTAAGTGGACCAAATTTGACCAAAACTGCCCAAAATCGTTGCCGATATCGTCATACATCAAACTTATGAGACGGATTTAGGCGGGGGTCTTCAACATTCGATCCGGCGTGATCTAAGACGGTCCTGTTTTTAGTTTTATTCATTTTGGTATAATCTAAGTGGACCAAATTAGACCAAAACCGTGAAAAATCGTTGCAGACGCCATCATACTCCGAACCTATAGGACCGATTTGGGCGGGGTCTTCACCATTCAATCCGGTGTGGTGTAAACGGTGTCATAATAAGTTTAATCCACTTTGGTCTAATCTAAGTGGACCTAATTGGACCAAAACCGCCCAAAATATTTGCAAACGACGTCATGCTCGGAACCTATGGAACTGATTTGAACGAAGTCTTCACCATTCGATCCGGCTTGGTCTAAACGGTGCAGTTTTGAGTTTTATCCACTTTAGTTCAATCGAAGTGGACCAAATTGGACCAAAACAGCCAAAAATCGTTGCCGACGTCATGCTCCGAACATATGGAACCGATTTGGGCGGGTTCTTCACCTTTCGATCCGTTTTGGACCACGCCGGATGGCTGCGTGGTGTTGCTAGTCACCCTGACAATGTGTATACCAAAAGTAGGGTCTCTCTAGCTGCAATGGTAGCTGAGATATCCGCCCGTTACCCCTCCCCCTTGGGGGTAATTCAAAATCACGCACGTATATTGACGGCAAATATGGAAATTAGAGGAAAAACGCACCTGTTTTTATTGTTTTCGTTGTTAGGGAATATATTGACAAGTATTTTGCGAAGTGAAAAATTGAAATCAGAGGTGTACCCAGGGTCACACGAGGTCAACGAAAAACAGGTCACGAGGTCACGGTTTCAAGGTCATTCAAGGTCACAAAAAAGACCAGAAATAGAATATCTGTTTAATTGCGAATTCAGCCATATGATTATTTTTTATCTTCAGTTAAGTCAAATGCGTTATTTTGGCTTCCAAACATACCTCTGCAGCGTGACCTTGCCAAAATGCCCGAGGCTATAACTCAAAAACATGAGGTCAGATCGAGCTAATATTGTCACAGCTGAATTCAGGACCTAATATAACCCTATAAACCAATTTTGAACAAAAAGTGAGGGTTAAAATTTGAGGATTTTTTCTTCTTCAAAATGTCGTAATTCCTATGGATTTATACGTGTTTTTAATTTTTCCCCAGCTGTGACCAGCTACCAATGCACTTATATGCAAGCGAAATCCGATGAGTTTTCAGAATTGTGTGAGACTTTTTGGGATTTGGCCCCCAAACTACCCCCCCCCCCCCCCAACCACCGTTCTGGATCCGCCAGTGGTTGAATCTGGTGAAAATTGATCAAATTTAACCATTTCCTATGGATTTATACGTGTTTTAATTTGTCCCCATTTACTTATAATGGGAAGGTCACGAAACAGACCTGACCATAGGTCACCGATATAAAATAAAAATCGAGATATACGAATTGTAGGTACTTATCACCTGATGACATCATGTGAGTTTCAAACCGTTTGAGCAATCACTTTGTCTGTGGCATGATCGCAAACTTTTTGGAGGTGGAGTCACTTGACTTGAACCTGGTGACCTGACCTGAGATGGCCCGAGGTAAAAGAATCACACCATGTGGGTAATTGATGCCCGAACAGCTGTGACAAATTTCGCGGAGCTGCGCGCCGCCGTTGAAACTCCGGTGTCCTTGTTCTTATACAGAGTCGAGTGAACGTGTACAAAGTGTTTTTTTTTGGGGGGGGGGGGTCGTCGCCCCCCCCCCTCCCCCTCCGCTCCAAAGTTGGGGGGCGAGTTGCCCCCATTGCCCCCACGGTTCCCATGCCCCTGCTAATAGCCAGCGATTGGCAACTTCACACACACACGCTCAGAGTACGTATGTGTAAATCTATTGATCTATTCAACAGCTGGCAGGCAAACATCAATGGTTTCGCCATCATGTTTCGAAATATGTCGCGCTTTTGGCGAATCGTCATGGGCTCAAAGTTTCCGGCGGAATCGGCCTGTTATTCTTCCTTTCTTTACATGTTGATTTAACTTTCGCTTAGTGACATGGAAACCCAGCTGGACACACACACTGCAGCAATCCTGTAACTGATGCGGCGATTCACCTTTCATCGCAGCACGTCACGCAGAACGACTGTGTACGGTGCAGCGAGCCGTGCTAATCAGGGCTTATCAGAGGGATCAGTGCTATTCCATATGATTTATGCATTCATGACACTGTGCCAATGCAGAAAAGCACTGTCAAAAATATGAAATGTTCCAGCGAAGTTTTATCTACATGTGGTTGCAATTGTGAGTCGAGTGGAAGAACACTACACGTAGAGCTTACAACGTACGCGCATCTCATGTTAAATGCATGGCCAAGGGCGGATCAAGTCGTGTGTTTTTTGTTGGGGGGGGGGGGGGTAGAGCGCGCCGTCAGCGTCAGACACTGTACGTCAGGCCGTTTTCGGGGGGGGGGGATCATAGTTTTACGACCTGGGAGGGGGGGGGGGGGGGGGGGGGGCATGGCCCTTTTGGCCCCCTGAATCCGCCCCTGTGCATGGCCTGCCAGGTAGGTATCCAGAAAGTTAACACACAGATAGAACGGACATTTATTCAGGCCCAGCGATGGTTCTGCCGCTCTCTGTTTTGCAACCCTATAGTCACTATTAATAGTATATGTGTTACAGTGTGTTCGCGAAATTCGTAAATCCGCGGACTCTCTAGGAACTCCGCGGATTACCTAGGCGGTCCGCGGACTCACAACAACTCTTGTGAATCCGCGGAATAACGGCCGTTATTCCGCGGATTCACAAGAGTCTGCAGGCAGTCCACGGATTGCCTGTTCAGTCGCTGGCAATCCGCGAATTGCCTAGGTAATCCGCGGACTATCGATTCATTCCAGTGATTCTGGGAATATCCTAGTTATTTCGAGGAAACACTGGAGTAAAACTCATTCCTCAAACGCAATTAATGCTTGTTTATAATGTCTCTTTCGAAGAAACAGTGCTTGAGAAAAACGACAAGGAAAATTTAATATACAGTAAGTTTGCATCTTTACGGCTACTTTTCAACTTTGAGAATATGCAATCGTATTGATATTTTTACACCGCTGATGCTGTCATAAAAAAAACATCATGCCGGAGGAAACATTTTACAGGTAGCTCGGTTAACCCGCCATTGAGTGTCACTCAGTACAAACAAAAATGGGGTCTCCAACCACCTTCCATTGACTGGGGGGGGGGGGGGGGCATTCCCCCTGTCTATTTCCCGACTCAATGATCAGATCGAGGCACAAAAGACGGTGATCGAAAGATCTCAGCGATACGAATCTAAAGTGCACTTAAAATTCTGAATTTAAGTTAAAATATTTGCTCAATGTCAGTTAAAATGTCAAAATCGACTCATTTTGCGATATTGGCTGCAGATGTCATAACAAGCGAAGCGCCGGATCCATTTTCACCACACGTGCTCCCAAAGGCATGCAAATGATAGTACTGTATGAGCAACAGGCTGATATTAAGCATAGGGCAAGGTTAGGTCGCAAAGGTCAATATAAATTAGTGACGTAGAATTATCATGCAACAAACGTTTACTGTCGAGTTTTACACGTCGACTTCAAAGGTAATAATCATTTGTATGCTTGACCCAATTTTGGGTCAATACTTTGAGGTCAAGTCAAAGTCAGGTAACGGAAGGTCACACAAATGAAATGCCAGTATTTAGTACTGCGACACATGTTTTGGGACCGGGAATATGCCATATGTTTGTCATATTGCATATGCTATGTATGACATATGTTTGTCATATTGCATATGCTATGTATGACATATGTTTTGGCATATGCCACTGCACGTGTTACAGTGTTTTGATGTTGATAGCAACTTGCTGACCGAATGTTGAAATATGTTACAAGAGCGTTATATTGACATCCACACCGACGGTGGATGGTGGTGGAGGGGGTGGGGGGAGGGGGGGGGGGGAAATCCGGCCCTCCATTGATGCTTTCGAAATAACGGCAAAACCGCTGGGGCTTAAACTTTGTGTGATTAAACTTTAGCGTGATTAAGCTTTGTATACCATAACCGCCATCCATTTCACGAAGAATTGTAACGGTGTGGTTATTTCCACACCTGAATAGTCCACCGTGACGTCACAATGGCAGTTGCTTAGTAACGATGGACCCGTTTGGGGGGCGTTACCCCGTGCTACTGCGCTCGCGTGAATTCCGATGGCCGGCAGCGGCTGCGATGGTACAGGGACTCTGGATCTGACCGCCGTCCACGCCGGACCGCTTGCCGGCGTGGACATCAAAAATACCAATATAACTAACAACGCGAGAAGAAGGTCTGTCTGGGAGAGTGAGAGAGTGAGAGAGAGACTATCACGAGCCACGAACTATATTCAGTAGCGACAGTGGGATACGTCGTTACAAATTGATACGCGTGACACGAAAACGTCGTTACATTTGATGCCGTGACCCGGAAATTCGTTACATTTGGTGTCGTTCTCCCCGGATATCGTCGGGCAAAATTCTTCAAGACTTTGCTATCTTTTTCGTAACGCAACTTAAGTTAATCTCTGGAGGACTTCATCTCAACTCTGGTGAACTTCATCTACGTCTACAAGATCGTGTCGTCGAACAGTGAGCCGATCTTTTCCCTTTTTTTTCCATAAAAACAAATTCGCCCTCAACTGTGCAAATTGCTTGTGTGTGTACTGCTGTTGGGTTTTAGTACTTGTTTTGAAGTGATTCTGTCCAATTGTTTTTTTATTGATGTGTCATGGCTGAACTATCAGAAGTGCTCTTAAGGAGGTGGTACATGAAATCAGGGTACAAAGGCTGACGAAGCATGTGCGAGCCTTCCATGGAGAAGTATCTGCGAAATTTATAAACTGGCTGCATGACATGGATCCAATGACAGTCTAGGACAAAAACTAAAGGAACGATTCAGTAAACTCACGGATCAGGACTGGACAGGCATATGATGATTTGGCGACGCGGGATGTACAGCGCTTTTTGGCTGACGTTTTCCAAAAAGGTGTGATCGAGGATCGTCTGGTGCGAAATTGGGTTCGAAAGAGTATGGTTGTGATGAGCAGTATGTAAATGGCAGCAAGCACATATTTGCTGATGCTTTGTCGCGCCTTGGCCCCAGTGTAGGAGATGATGGAGCTGATGACTCGTGAGTCATCATTGGGGGGCCCGCTAATTATGCAGGCCAGATCGAGGAAGGCGTCGATGGACAAAGGGTAGATGGTGATGTAGAGTATGTGAGTGGACGTAACAATGTTGGTGCTGATGCTTTGTCGCGTCTCGACCCCACAGAATTAGGAGGTCACGAAGAGCGATAGATTGATGACCAGTGATTCGTCACAGATGGGCCCCGCTAGATTTGGAGGCCACGTTGCTGAAGCCACAGACGTACGGAGAGTAGAAGGTGATGTTAGAATGAATGATGGAAATTCTACTAGCGTGAATATAATCGACTCAGATAGCGGACCAGCTGTACAGTTCGTTCTGAGTATAACTCTTCAGATCCAGAAACGCGAAGCCCCCCTGACAAATTTAGTCGCCATGCTCCCTCAGATTTGGATTCTGATTTTACGGACACGGAAGGATTAGACGTCGGTGCATGCATGAAGAGTGAAAGTGTTACTAACACTAGTGTGGGTAAATCGATGCTTTTGTCACAATTGATGAAAGCACAACATTCAATGGTGGAGAAAAATCAGATGATGATGGAGCGAATGCTCGCTCAGATAGAGAAACTGTGACATGTAGTGTTTCGTGATGATACAATTGGCTAGTGCGCCGTTGAGTTTCATATTGTTGTCGTGTGGGCCTGTAGGCCGCTGTGGTATAATGATCGGCTAGTGCGCCGAGTTGTAGTCATATTGGGCCAGAGTGCCACTGGAATGGGGAATGTGGATTAATTACAAGTTCAGGGCCAGTGTGCCACGGTGATGTTATGTTGAGTTATGTGGATTTATTGTGAGTTTATGGCCAGTGTGCCGAACTGTATATGTAGTGTACTAACCCACTGTATGCAATTATGTGACATGTGTCTGTGTGTTTGCAGATGTGGGCGAATATGTTTTATCCTGCTCTGCTATTTTCGATGACTCCAGTGTATTCCAACGTTGTCTTCTTGCCTCGAGGTCAGATCTACGCCTCGTACAATCACTGGAATCTTCATTTTCCTATAGAAACGCGGACATCGTGGACTTTTGCTGAGAAAATTGCGCACCGTATTGAGGTGTTTAAAAGTACATTCACAACTCGTTTTACTGAGCACCGCCAGCAGATACGTAGTGACCTAGCTGAACGACTCTGGGGAAAGTTCATGAAAGATTATAATCTGTTGGATAGAGAAATGAATATCACTTTTTCAGCCCTGAAACACTTGAAAACACCTGGTCCTACCCGTGCTAAACGATCGCTTCTTCCTTTCGTAGGAGACGCCCTTTCTTCATTGTTTGGTACTGCCACTAACACCGAAATCCAAGACGTACTGTCTCGTGTGAATGACTTGAGTGACTCTCAGACGGACATTTTGAATGTCATTGACAACACTGTAACTATGGTGAATGAAACTATTGTGGATGTGAGTATGAACCGACAGACCATTAACCGACTGACTAACTCGACAAATTACCTGACTAAACGACTCGATTTGTTGAAAGACGTTGTGTTGGACGATTACTTGGCTTCAGGCATGGAATCTGACATGGACACTGTTTTCACGGACCTCATTACGACCGTTCGTGAATTTCGGAAAAGTATCATGGACCTGGAGACTATTTTCAGCCTCACTGAGAACAACATTCTCCCACGGTCTCTTCTCCCGCCCAGTCGATTTGCTCAGATTTTGGACGATATTCAGAAAGTTTTGCCCCGTGATCTGGCTCTTCCTTTCCCTCCGTCCGACATTGATAAGTATTTCGCTACTTCTCATACTCAGACGATGAGAAATGCTGGAGGAATTTCAGTGCTCGTGACCATTCCCCTGTTGTCCATTAAAGATCATTTCAGCATGTTCCAAATCTTCAATATCCCCGTGCCAAAAATCGCTGATAATCAGAACTTTGTGGCAAATTACGAAATAGAGAACGCCAAATTTGTCGCAATTTCAGAGGATTCTCTGAAATTCATGTTTTTAAATGATAATGACGTTCAAACATACCTGAGACGACGACTACCATTCTGTCCCCTTCGAAGACCAATTGTGAACGTGCTGACGTCGACTATGTGTATTCCCGCCTTGTTGACTAACCAGACTGACAAAATAACCCGTTTCTGTGAGAAGGTTATTCAGGTGAATCAGAGTGTTGACCCGACCGCTGAGTATTTGGGAAATGGACATTGGATTGTGATCAGTGCTGACCCTATTAAACTGGAAGTCCGCTGCAAAAATGGTACATTTGCGAATTCTACAAGGACTGTGAGAACTGTGTTTCCCCTATCTCTGGTTAAATTGGACTTCGGGTGTACAGCATTCAATGCCCATTTCCAACTGCCCACTCATTATCGAACCGATTCCTATCTCGAACCTTACCAGATTCATCATTTTAATCTAACCCTGGTATTAAACGATGTTTGGAGACATATTACATCTAGTTTTTCTGAAGGTTTTAACCATGCTATAGAAACCCTGCCCCCGGTTCAGATGAAAACTATCAGATTATCCGCCTTAAAAAGTCACCTTCGTATGATGGAGACCCAGAACCGTCACCATTATAGAACCGACGTTGTTCCAGCAGTATCGGTCACTACAGTAGCTGTTTTGGTTACGATAGTGCTCATCGTATTGAGGTGCACCCGATGTCCGACGGCTAACCTTTGTCCTGACCGAACACCGTCCCGGAAATCCCGCCCCTCCGACGGCTCGACTGGACGAGACATGGCTCCTCAAGACGAACCAACCGACCCGACCGACGAGACAAAGACGACCCTCCGTACCTCTCTCTCCTGGCTGACAACAACGAAACGCTGACGCTGACGCTGACGGCCGTATCATCATTACAGACACGACAGCACTGCCTGCGCTGAGCTCACGTCCGTTGGGTGGCCGACTGCCATCCGACGACCGCTGAGCTCACATCCGTTGGATAGCCGACCGCTATCTGATGACCGCTGAGCCGACATCCGTTGGATAGCCGATTGCTATCCGATCCGTGTAACTGCGCCACCGCTGACGCCATGACCGACGACCGGTGATGCCGGTCCCTCCGGATGGACAATGGACTTCGACCCGGTACGACGTCGACAGGAAGTAAGAGATGACGCGCTGAACGACCTGGCGTACTGAGAGAACGCGAGACGGTACCTCACCAAGTACCTGTGCTCGTTCTCCCAGCATCCGCGCATCGCTCTGTCTGTGTTCATCTGCAGACCAGGGAGTAATGCGGGCGACGGACTGACGGACAATCGGAGACGTTAAACATAGGATGCTCTGCGTGCGATGGTGCTGCCACCTGGTGACAGCTGCAATCTATACGGGCGACGCTGCGTTCGAATGACTATTCGAGATTGGAAGTGAGGAACGTTGAGTGTTAACTGTCGAGTGACTGGATGCGATGAACATTGAGTGAGTTTGGTTTGGTAATGTTGCTTGGTTAATGTCGAATTGTTTTGGGAGCGTTATGACGTGTTTACTTGTGCCGTGATGTGATAACTGATCTGTGTTGGTGTTTGTGAGGTATACTATTAGTTGTGGTGTTTAAGTAGATTGTTTGTGTGTGTGTTGAAACATTGTGAATCGGACTTCAACCACGCCCAATAGTATGACGCAGAAAATTTCGAGTAAAAGCAGAAATTTCTGCGAAGGACCTTGCGTTGTGATGTAACGGTGTGGTTATTTCCACACCTGAATAGTCCACCGTGACGTCACAATGGCAGTTGCTTAGTAACGATGGACCCGTTTGGGGGGCGTTACCCCGTGCTACTGCGCTTGCGTGAATTCCGATGGCCGGCAGCGGCTGCGATGGTACAGGGACTCTGGATCTGACCGCCGTCCACGCCGGACCGCTTGCCGGCGTGGACATCAAAAATACCAATATAACTAACAACGCGAGAAGAAGGTCTGACTGGGAGAGTGAGAGAGTGAGAGAGAGACTATCACGAGCCACGAACTATATTCAGTAGCGACAGTGGGATACGTCGTTACAAATTGATACGCGTGACACGAAAACGTCGTTACAAGAATTAAGTTTGTAAGTACAAGATCATGTCAGGTTTAATAACCTTGAAGCTGTTCAGTAGAAGAAGGTCGGGCCAAATCGCAAATCGCAGATAAAAGGTTTAAGCACCTTTTTTTACTTAAAGGTAGGCATTTAAGTAAAAAATCATTCATATGCAAGTTTGATAAAGTAGCAGTTGAATGGTATACGCACGCTGGACTTCCATTTAAGCACGTAATATCACCAAATCAATACGTGGATATGCTAAAATGTTATTTCCTAAAAAATACAACCAAAAAGCCGCAAAAAGGTCGCAAAAAATCCCTTCTCTGTATTTCCGATGCATAGTCCAGAGCATGGCCGTTCTGGTTGACTTGGATCTCTATGGTGCCATATATAACTTGACATTCTGACTTGATGTGAGTTTTACTCCAGTATTTCCACGAAATAACTAGGATATTGGCAGAATCACATGAATCGATAGTCCGCGGATTCCCTAGGTAATTCGCGGATGTCCAGCGACTCAACAGACAATCCGCGGACTGCCTGCAGACTTTTGTGAATCCGCGGAGTGACAGCCGTAAATCCGCGGATTCACAAGAGTTGTGAGTCCGCGGACCGCCTAGGTAATCCGCGGACTACCTAGTGAGTCAGCGGATTTACGAATTTCGCGAGCGCACTGTAACATAAGCATCATTTCGGCATTTGTTCAAGCCATGCGCATGACTTGCACTTGAACTACGAATCAAGCAAATGACTTAAACACATGGGCCATATCACCAGTCATTTCCTCTTGCATTGCTCCGGTACATCGCCGAGAAATCTTTCACCAAGTGAATGGAGAATCCTACTAAGTGACTGGTAAGTAGCTGGTGAGCATTCTACAGTCGAACAAGATGGTCTGGGATGACATCACATTTACTCACATCATAATGTTTGTCATCACACCCCAGTCATTGCGCTTGTCGTTATTTCACATTTTAGAAAGGAGAGGTGGCGCGAAACAAAGCGACACGCCATTTTAGAATGCAGGTATGGTACAACTTCATCCTGAATATCACGAGCGCATGCCGAACCGTGTAAAATGACATTTAAACGCACAAAGGAGAGTGCAGCTTCTCAAGGGCATAATGCAAGCACTGGTCAAACGCATCTGTTTGAGTAGGTTTCAGTTTCAGTTTCAGTTATTTTGTTTAACAAAAGATACATAAATTATAACAGACAATTGCGGATCGGCGCAAAGGCACAAGCTTAAATTAAAGCGCCTCTCCAACAGAATGAAATGGAACAAAACATAACGGAACCAAGAAACAGGTAACGCCGGCCCGCCAACAGCCCACCGAGCAGCCAGGGGAAATGCAGGTACCAGGCGGCCAGACCACGGACGGCAACAGTCGGGATAGCGTTTGTGAAGTGTTTGTGTTACTGTTGGGTGTTACATCGTTGGGTGTGTGCTATGAATGCTTGTAGGTGGTGTGCGATGAGTATTCCTTTATTTTCAGTGAGGGTTTAGCCGAATAAATGTGCGTTGAGCTTACGTTGAGCTTGAGCAAAATTGGGAATAATTGTTCGCGCTGCGTTGAAGAGGTGTAACCTGTTTGTATATAGGGGGCACCAGAGTATGTAGTGAGCAGTGTCTTCTTGTTTGTGTTTGAAAGTGCATGTTGGGCTAGGTGTGCGTCGAACTTTAAATAGGTGTGCATGCAGAGATGACAGACCGACTTGCAATCTAGTGTGGAGTGTATTTCCTATTTTTGCGCCTACTGAGTTCAGTGTTGGTGGCTCTGGTGCCCCAAATCGCTGCCAAACTTGACGAGCGAAGTCAAGAAGGGATAGAGTATTTCGTAGAGATTCAGGAAGAAGATTCAATTGCCGGATAGTGGCGGGAACAAAGGACCTGCGGAAAGATGTTAAAGGGAGATAAACACCTTTTCATTTTGTTAGCAACAATTTATTTGGCTACCGTTATGGTTTTAAAATGTTGTTATCTAAATTTAAGAATTAAATAAAACTATTCCCTAATTCAAAGTTGGAAGTTTGGGAAAATTAATGATCGGTATTTTCCCTCCACTATTGGAAAGCGCAACATCTGGCGCTTTTGCATCAATCTGTTCAACGTTGTTGAATGGGCACTCGTAAACAAATCGCCGACTCTAAATAGGTCGCCGTCCGGGGCCAAGCTAAACTGCCGATGTCAATGCACTTGTTTTCAAATGATTGTTGATTGTTCATAATTTTTTGCCACATATTCACAAAAGATAGAGCGCAGGAAACATATTGCATACCTTCATGATAAATACAATGCGTAGGTAGGTTAATTTACTGAATTCGTTACTGAGTACTTGCTGAGTACCGACCGATATAAGCGTGGATTGCTTATCGGTAGGAAACTGCCAATATCTTTCGGTAGAAATGTTTATATGCAAAATGTGATGAATTTACATCATATTTTGGCCTCGTCTATCGATTTAAGGTGCTAACTCCATTTTTGTGGAAAAGGGTGATTATCTCCCTGCCTTATACTCCTGGTATCATTGTATCCTGGTGGGTGGAGTCCATGGTAGCATCTTGTCTCGTGCCCGTCAAGAGGTTCGTTACGTATGAGGGAAGAGGAGGGTAATTGCAATACAGTCGATGGAAAAACAAAAGTTTGTGGATGAGCCGTCTGACATCTAGTCGCTCCCAGCCTAAATAATTAAGTAGTGCGCCAGTTGATGTTCGGAATAGTGTCACAAGTCTAGCGCAACGATTTTGTAGAGTCTGGAGTAGAAATGAGTCGGGCAAAGTCAAGTTACCGTCGTAGATGATATCACAGTAGTCGAAATGCGGTCTAATACATGTTGTATATATATCGTTGATTATAGGTCTTAGAAGGAATTTCGCAACGGGGTAAATTGGTCCTAGGTGAGAGTTGATTGTCCAGATTATTGTAATAATATGCTGATGGAAGTGGAGGTCAGTAGAAAATGTGAGTCCGAGATGTTTGTGGCTCTTAGCGCTAGGTATATTTTGGCCATTAAAGGATAATCTTAGGTCATGGTTGTTGTGCCTGTTCGTGAATGTTTGTTGTGTTGTTTTATCTGCATTAAAAGTGATGGCCCAGTCTGTACCATAGGTATTGACTGATGATGTCTAAGTCATTTTGCAGTGATTGTCTGTGTTGTTGGCTGTCTTGCGGATGGGAAGAGCATACGGAGGTGTCGTCTGCATAGAATAGTGCGTCATTCTCAGTTTTGTTGGATAGGTCGTTGAGGTATATAATGAAATATAGGTACCTAAATAAAAACAGCAATACCTAATTGATGAAGTAATATTAAGCGAAACTGTTGCTAAAGTGACATCATACTTCACCCTTAACCAGCTAACAACAAGCAAACAAACCAGCGACGCGGGCTTTTCATAAGCTTCAATTGCAGCAATTCACTTAAATGGAAATATTCACATTGTCCTTCAACAATGGAGTTATCACTTGAAATGGACAGACGAGACCAAAATATATTGTAAATTGATCACATTTTGCATACAAACATTCCTACTGAAAGATATTTTAAGTTAAAGTTGATAAGCAATCTACGCTTATAATGGTCGGTACTCTCAAGTACTTGGTAACAAATTTCGGTTCTCATCGAATTCCGGGCTTCTCTCGTAATGTTTGTTTACAAAATTGTATGGAAAAGGTGTCTTGCACTCTGTCTATTGTGATTATTTGCCCTTCTATCCTTAATAACCCACAAACATTGCATAAAAGGGTAACCAAATTAGCAGTTAACTTATGCACCCAACGGCGGCCTAGTTAGTGGTTGCGACCCTCAATGTTCGAAAATTGGTTCATTTATTTTCAACATTAGGAGTTTTGTTTTGTGTTATCTCTGACTGTATGTAACACTATGCTTTAGCTTATCATGAAAAATAACCACTTTTCACCAAAAAAATCAACAAACATCGCAAAAACTGGCAACTAAATCGGAATTTCACTTATGCACCCAACGGCGAGCTATTTAGTGTCGGTGATTTCTTTCATTGACCAATCAGGGACGTTGTCACGCTTCTTGGCGCACTTACTTCATTTTTGGCCCTATGACTTGTTTATAAATCAACATTAAAACCAGAGATAGTGATGGATCATATTGTTCGTCTCCATATCTAAGTACATATTTGGTAAATTTCCCAAATTTTTAAATTTTTGAAATATAAAAAGTTGTTATTTTACTTTTAAATTGAGGCACGATCAATTTGATAAATTTTTTGCATTGCAATTTGATTCAATTTGTGCATGTGTCACATAAAAATGCACATAAATAAATAAAAAGGTGAATATTTTCCTTTAAAGGGAAATAATGACCTTTTGATTTTGTTAGCAACAATTTCTTAGGCTACCGTTATGGTTTTAAAATTATTTTATTTAAATTTAAGAATTACAGCAAAAAAAAATCTTCCCAAATTCAAAGTTGTAAGTTTTGAAAAAATACAAAACAAGTACCTTGTGTACTTCATGAAGGTCATTGACAAATTCGTCCTTCCCTACCATTGTTTACATTGAGTGCGGAATTTTTGGAGGCTCTGTGACGTTTCCGATCAAACTGATCCGTGAAGCAATCCGTGAAGCATCCGTGATGCATGACTGACTATCAGTATAAGTCATGAATAACAACAACATGCAAACTATACCAACTCGAATGACATATGGGCGGAATTATTTGAACCCTAGGCAAGCAAGTATTCGCAAAGCACTCTGCACTGCGTCACAATAGCAAAAGGCGAGGGAAATGCATATTGGATACAATATTGTTACGTCATAAGTTTCTGAAGTGTCAACTACTATGAAATATAGTGATAAAATACCTTTAATAATGATTAACAAGAAAATTCAAACTTAAAAATAATAATTTGAATAAGTCTTTAATTAGCTTTCAACTCAAAATCAGATATATTTTGCAATGCTACACAAGAATGGCACCAGTGACGTCATTAACGAAACTTGCTACGGGACTTGGGTATACTGATCAGGAACAACTCGCCACAAATGGTTAAGTGCGCCGAGAAGCATGACAATGACTTTGTAATCAAATCGCCGACGCTAAATAGGTCGCCGTCGATGTGCATCGATGAGCTTCCGATTTAATTGCCAGTTTTGTGTTATTGTTTGTTAGTTTTTTTTGGGGAAAAATTCTTATTTTTCATGATAATATAAAGCATAGTGTTATATACAGCCACATACAAATTATACAAAACTCCTAATGTTGAAAACAAATGAATCGAATTGCAAAAATTGAGGGTTGCAACCACTAACTATGCCGCCGTTGATGTGCATCGATGAGCTTCCGATTTTATTGCCACTTTATCCAATCGCTGTTAGTTTTAGAAGATCGCCGGGCATATAATCACAACAAGCAGAACGCACAATATATTTTCCACTCCATTGCGTAAAAAAGCAATGCGGGAAAAGCCCGCAGTTTGATGAGGACCAAAAGTACTTGCAAGTACCGATCGTTAAAAGTGGAACGTTTATCAACTATAACTTGACATATCTTTCGGTAGGAAAGTTTTCATGCAAAATGTGATTAATTTACAATATATTTTGGTCTCGTCTGGCGATTTCAAGTGCTAACTCCATTTTTGTGGGAAAAGGTCATTATTTCCCTTAAAAAAACGAAACACATACGTGATAGACGTGTCGACAAATCTTGCCAGATTGACCACCGTCTGGTGAACATGGACGGCTGGAAGAGCAGTGCGAGTTGACCTGACCTGACCTGACCTGACCTGACCTGACCTGATCTGACTGCTAACGGGCGGCACACATGGTTTGCAGCACATGGCTACCGAAACTGACGGCATGACCATCAGATGGGGAGCAGCCGCTGTCAGTCAGACTATCGGTGTAACCAGGCAGATTCACGGACCACGCCATGCCGAGACAGACCACGCCATGCTGAACAGACCACGCCATGTCGAGACAGACATGCCGAGACAGACCACGACATGCCGAGACAGACCACGCCATGCCGAGACAGACCACGACATGCCGAGACAGACCACCACATGCCGAGACAGACATGCCAAGACAAACCACGCCATGCCGAGACAGACCACGCCATGTCGAGACAGACATGCCGAGACAGACCACGAAATGCCGAGACAGACCACGACATGCCGAGACAGACCACGACATGCCGAGACAGACCACGCCGCCATGTCGAGACAGACCACACCATGCCGAGACAGACCACGACATGCCGAGACAGACCACGACATGCCGAGACAGACTATGATATTCCGAGACAGACCACGCCATGCCGAGACAGACCACCACATGCCGAGACAGACCACGACATGCCGAGACAGACCACGACATGCCGAGACAGACCACACCATGCCGAGACGGACCACCACATGCCGAGACAGACCACGCCATGCCGAGACAGACCACGCCGCCATGTCGAGACAGACCACACCATGCCGAGACGGACCACCACATGCCGAGACAGACCATGACATGCCGAGACAGACCACGCCATGCCGAGACAGACATGCCGAGACAGACCACGCCATGCCGAGACAGACCACGACATGCCGAGACAGACCACGCCATGCCGAGACAGACCACGACATGCCGAGACAGACCACGCCATGCCGAGACGGACCACCACATGCCGAGACAGACCACGCCATGCCGAGACAGACCACGCCGCCATGTCGAGACAGACCACACCATGCCGAGACGGACCACCACATGCCGAGACAGACCACGACATGCCGAGACAGACCACGCCATGCCGAGACAGACATGCCGAGACAGACCACGCCATGCCGAGACAGACCACGACATGCCGAGACAGACCACGCCATGCCGAGACAGACCACGACATGCCGAGACAGACCACGCCATGCCGAGACAGACCACGACATGCCGAGACAGACCACGCCATGCCGAGACAGACCACGACATGCCGAGACAGACCACCACATGCCGAGACAGACCACGACATGCCGAGACAGACCACGCCATGCCGGACAGACCACCACATGCCGAGACAGACCACGACATGACGAGACAGACCACGCCATGCCGAGACAGATATGCCGAGACAGACCACGACATGCCGAGACAGACCACGCCATGCCGAGACAGACCACGCCGCCATGTCGAGACAGACCACACCATGCCGAGACGGACCACCACATGCCGAGACAGACATGCCGACACTGATCACCGCAGCGCGATTGGGCGCGGATGCGACACGGGAAGACAAACTAACGCGACGACACTATAAGCCAGATCCATGTCTGATTATGCCATGGTCAGACAGGCAATACACTCAACCACCAGATCTTCAGCTTCTTGCGCCTGCCGCGTCGTGCTGGACGTGCCGGACGACATAGCGACGTGCCGGCCGCGGCCGTAGCCGGCCGTAGTGACCCGGTTCTGCGGGCGGGCGGCGTAAGGCGTCCACGCTGCCGGCCGGCCACCAGCCGACGTTCGGTGAAAGAGAAACCAGTCGTCAGCCAGCGTCGGACCGGAGCGAGCGTGCCTCCCCGCGGTCCGCGCGCCAGAGCTGACAGCGAGCTGTGGGCGAGCTGCGATCGAGCTGTGACTGCCGATAGTTGGTCGCTGAAGCGAGGACTCGGCGACTGTGAGCTGCGAACGGTGCTGAAGGGACCCCAGTGGCCGGGGACGTCTTGTGTGGACTGACGCTGGGTTGGACTGGACTCTGTGCGTACCGCGTTCGCCAGAGTTCTGTTTATAGTCGGAGAGATTGTTACAGGCGTCGCAGAGGACACGTCGACAGCAGACAGAGTGGCCAGTGACCAGTGAGGACATACAGCAGCGCCGACATCCTCAGGTTAGTTACCATCTGTTGCGCCGGCAAAGACGAGGACACGCAAACCACAATACCACACCAATAGCGCGCCGGCTGCGAAGAACACAATAGCGACGGCAGAAGACAGTCACGCGGATTTCACTCTGTGCAGCGCAGATGGCATGGCTAGAGGCTAGAGCTATGCTGTGTAACATGCTCTGTAACATGCTGTGTAACATGTAACATGCTGCTCTTGGTCGAGAGGTTCTGATGTTTTAGTCAAGGTTCCCATCCATTAAGCCTGACATACGCCGCTTTACGATGCTATCATTACAAAGGGGTTGAATAAAAAACAGTCACAACGCACCACTTCTTAGGTTGATACATTTTCTTGGAACGACCAGGCTAAAGTGAAAGTTCAAATTAAACAGCTTTCAAAATCACAATTATGAATTGACATAAATACAACATGTGTGAAAGTGATTCATTATATTCATTCATTCAAATACGTGACAAGGTGACAACATCTCTTATGTATGTCAGTTTGCGGCAAGTATAGTTGTCACAAACAGTTCGGTGATAATAATGTTGGCATTTGCCTACAAAATGTCTGATTTACAATGCTTATGTTACCATCAAAATCTCAGAACTGTTTTGTCTCGTAACCAATCTTTTTGTCAAAGTAAAATCCGACACAACACAGGCACCGACCGCGTCATCAAACGATCGCCGGCACCCGGTCCCAGTGCAGCGGCTGACCGTTCAAATCGCCCGCCACCCAGTAACAGGCCGAATACATTACACCCGAGCCTGGTGACTACGGCGGCGTATCCGCGGAGGTCGTCACGCTGCTGCTTTAAGCGTATGCAGACTATGACCCTCGCCTTGAGCGTTGTTACGTTGGGTGCCAGCGGAACTGCTCAGTCAGCTGCGTCACACTGTTAGCCTTCATTACGTTAATATTGAGTTACGTGTCACCTGGGATAGTTGGGCATTACAAATAGAAACATTCCGTCACACAAACATGTCATAAACTCGATATAGGCTATAGAGCATTGCTATAAACCAGCCGTCGTAAGACCCTGGTGAGGAGAAAATAGTTGTACTGGCTCTCCTCAGTGCCTGCCGACGTTCTAAGTAACCTGGCTGAAAGGGCGTGCGTGCGTGTGTAGTAAAATGTGGAAATTGGACTAGTCCCACTCACTTCCATCATGATGCTGACGGTTTATTCTCATCACCTGACAGATCTTAATTGTCATTTGTCATGTATCCCAGCGTTTGACATTAACACGCGCACGGCCGGGGGGGGGGGGGGGGGTGATTTCCGCCCCCACCCCCACCCCTACCCCCACCCCCACCCTCCGGTTTTTCCTGAATAGCGAAAAACAGCAGCGCGCAGCGCCGCCAAATTCGACACAGCTGTTTGGGCATTAATTACCAACATAGTCTGATTTTTTACCTCAGGACTTCTCAGGTCAGGTTACCCATCAGGCCAGGTCACGTGACCCCACCTCCAAAACGTGTGCGGTCATACCACAGCCACAGTTGTTAGCCGATCGGTTTCAAACTTACAGGATTCCATAAGGCCATAGGTACCTACAATTCGTTTATTTAGGATTTTTGTTTATATCGGTGACCTTAGGTCGGGTCAATTTCGTGACCTCCCCATTATAAATCAATGGTGAAATATTCAAATGCTTCCCATTCCGAGGAAACACATGATAACAGCCCAATTCCTTCTGGATCATGTTATCATAGGCCATTCATGATGGCTCAGGTGCAATTTCTGTTCAGTGACCCTTACAAGGTCAGCTGAAGGTCACCAACACTTTTTTTTTGTGTATATAACTATCGACAGAATGCGAATAGAGAAATAAACCGGTACCAATGTGTTTGTCTCATCGAGACATGTCTCCCAATATGCAACTTGACCTACTTGGGTCACCACTTAGCCTTGACCTGAGGTCAAATTTCTATGTTGACCTAACCTGATCAACATTTATATGAGTCGAAACGCCTTGACGCGGAAAACATGATGGCGTCAAAATTATTTCCCTATCGTTATAAGATAAAATGTTATTTTGAAGAACAACTTTGCCACAAAATAGCCGTTTTGACCTATGATGACCTCTGGAGCCTAAACTATTGACCTGATATAAAATTTGAGGCCACTTCAGCGATTACATTTGTCAAAATATTTCCATTTCTTTTTTCTGCTTGTTCCTAGCTATCATAGTTTCCGTGATATCTGGGGGTGTCTGGAGTGAAGTCCTAAAACTGGAAAATCTGACCCTTGATGACCTCTGGTGACCTCAATATTGACCTGACATAACACAATTCCGATATACTTTCGATATAACTTGTCTCGAGCTATCTAATTCCGTTTTGCGCTTGTCGCTACGTTGCGTTGTTTTCGAGATCTTAGGGGGACTGAAATCAACCCCCCGGCCGTTCGTGTTTGGCGCAGACCCCCTAAGACCCCCTAAGGCCGCCGTGTAAGGCGCAGACCCCCGGCCGTTCGCGTGTTAACAATCACTTGAGTATGGAACTTGCAATTTTTATCAAGGAAGAAAACAAGTATAACACACGATCAGTCGATCAGATGCCCTAACAAAATAAAGATAAGAATGAATGTGTTTAAGATTAAGCCAAGCTTTACTGATAGATTAAAAAATGCAACAGAGCGCAGAATCACCTAAAATTTGTTTGTGATCAAACGTAACAATACATGTTAAAATGCAATGCAAATGTTGCACGCTTTGCTCTGCAAAGTTCCGCTCACCAGTGTTAATATGATACTAGACTAGGCACATCGAACTAAAAATATAAATTAGCATCTCCTGCTAATTTGCCCAGGTATCGAAGTGGCAAGAGCAAAACGCAAAAGAAAGTTAAAGAGTGTATCAACAAGTTGGCATCTGAACGTGTCTAGTCGGACTCGGCAGTGTCGGACGTGTCGGACTCGGCAGTGTCGGACGTGTCGGACTCGGCAGTGTCGGACGTGTCGGACTCGGCAGTGTCGGACGTGTCGGACTCGGCAGTGTCGGACGTGTCGGACTCGGCAGTGTCGGACGTGTCGGACTCGGCAGTGTCGGACGTGTCGGACTCGGCAGCGTCGGACGTGCGGGACTCGGCAGTGTCGGACGTGTGGGACTCGGCAGTGTCGGACGTGTCGGACTCGGCAGCGTCGGACGTGCGGGACTCGGCAGTGTCGGACGTGTGGGACTCGGCAGTGTCGGACGTGTGGGACTCGGCAGTGTCGGACTGGGCAGTCGGACTCGGCAGTCGGACTGGGCGGTCTGACGTGGCAGTACAGTTTCGACATTAGCCTAATTTCAACATGCCTCGTTCTAAACACCTGGAAGAATAGCGGAACTTGTCTATTTCCTAACATCTCAAACGAACGACAGGACATCGAAGGGGATGAAAAATAGCTGATATGGTATGTCAAAACTATTGCAACATACGGAAGGGGATACAAGAGTAAATGCATGTGATAAAATCGGGTATGCGCCAAGGATCAAAGAAAGGGAGCAAGGAAAAGGAAATTCAGTTAAACACGTGTTTATGATCTGACGACTAAGGCACACTAAAACATTAAAAGAAGTACACTTAAGGTGGACTATAGAGCGTTAAGAGTTGCTTAGACACTATGTGCATACCTATTGCTTGGACACTATGTGCATGTGCTCCGACAGTATACGCATTGCACAATAACGAAACAAATACTAGTAGGTCCCAATACATCGTTATCATTATAGCAACTTAGCGGGTACACACATACTAAGCCTGTCTTGTGTAGCATAAACATCGGTTTAAGTGTGTGTGTAAGCATATTGTCTGAGGAATACAGAGTGTTTTGTGCTCAGTCGGGAATCTCATAGTCTTTACGTTCCTAGACTACTGAACTTTGACCTCTGTCAGGTCGCAATGGACTAATCACGGAGATTGCACAGGGATCGCGTTACCACCTCGGAAAAGCCATGAATGGGCGAATGTTAGAATGTCAAACGTCAGCATTTCAAGGCACCGGCGTTTTGTGCAATTCATCGGTTTCACATACTGTCGAAACGTCCTAAAGTTGAAATGGTAGCCACTCGGGTTCAAAGTTCCATTAAGTTCATATAAGGAGCTAAAAGAAATCCGATGCCATATCCCTTTGTCGCCCAGTCAGCACAGTCGACAGCGCTTTAGCTTGATATTCGAAACCAAGCTGTCCGTATTAAGAGAGGAGCTATTGGCGGCCATGCCGCACTCCGTGTTCCGAATAGAATTCTGAACGGATTCCCATCTCTGGTGAGTCCCATGAGCAGCGGTACCGGTGACCCAGTTATCCCACTGCCAGGCAACAGCTGGCCAGACGAGCGGGCGACACAAAAGACGACCGAACCCGTCAGCCCGAGCGGAACAGCCGACACGCCGTGTCCGCCGACCGTCGCTCTGGTCTGGTCAGGTATGGGAGCCCCCGACGGCCCGGTTACAGGCCGACCGTCGCTCTGGTCTGGTCAGGTATGGGAGCCCCCGACGGCCCGGTTACAGGTGCCTCTATCGGCCGACCGTCGCTCTGGTCTGGTCAGGTACGGGAGCCCCCGACGGCCCGGTTACAGGCCGACCGTCGATATGGTCTGGTCAGGTACGGGAGCCCCCGACGGCCCGGTTACAGGTGCCTCTATCCGCCGACCGTCGCTCTGGTCTGGTCAGGTACGGGAGCCCCTGACGGCCCGGTTACAGGCGCCTCTATCGGCCGACCGTCGCTCTGGTCTGGTCAGGTACGGGAGCCCCCGACGGCCCGGTTACAGGCGCCTCTATCGGCCGACCGTCGCTCTGGTCTGGTCAGGTACGGGAGCCCCCGACGGCCCGGTTACAGGTGCCTCTATCCGCCGACCGTCGCTCTGGTCTGGTCAGGTACGGGAGCCCCCGACGGCCCGGTTACAGGCGCCTCTATCGGCCGACCGTCGCTCTGGTCTGGTCAGGTACGGGAGCCCTCGACGGCCCGGTTACAGCTGCCTCTATCGGCCGACCGTCGCTCTGGTCTGGTCAGGTACGGGAGCCCCCGACGGCCCGGTTACAGGTGCCTCTATCGGCCGACCGTCGCTCTGGTCTGGTCAGGTACGGGAGCCCCCGACGGCCCGGTTACAGCTGCCTCTATCGGCCGACCGTCGCTCTGGTCTGGTCAGGTACGGGAGCCCCCGACGGCCCGGTTACAGGCCGACCGTCGCTCTGGTCTGGTCAGGTACGGGAGCCCCCGACGGCCCGGTTACAGCTGCCTATCGGCCGACCGTCGCTCTGGTCTGGTCAGATACGGGAGCCCTCGACGGTCCGGTTACAGCTGCCGCTGTCGGCACCGGTGGGAGACGGATCAGCTCTGACCGGTCACTGGCCGGCCATCCTGTCCTAATCGAGAGACAGAAGCACCGACACCGAGCGGGCCCCAGTCACCCCAGCGTCATCCTTGACGCCATCTGTTCCCCCGCCCGTGGCCGCGATAGTGGAGGCGGCCTGACCCAAAACAGCCTGCGGTCGCGGCCGTGCTGTGCGGACTTGTGTTGCGGCCGGTTCGGCTCCTGCGGTTGGCTTTCACGGTTCGGCGGGCCGGCGTGATAGGACGGAGCTCCTCGGGTGATTTCGCGCGTCCCAGAGTCATGCGTGCGATGCGCGCGAGGCGGGAGGCCGGCACGGTGGCGGGTCAGCCGGGTCAGGTGCTCCGTCCGGCAGCTGGTACAACAACGGTGTCCCGGGACAAGGCATGCCGAGGGACTGATCAAATGGCGGGGCCCCGCCTCAGGCCAGATCAAAACACCGGAGAAAGTATTTCCATGAACGTGGAGCAGTGGTATCTGAAACTGGTCCCAAGGCCCCGGATCTCGCCCTAATCACAATATCGCTCCAGTTATAACCTGTCTGTCTGTCTAATTGTAACCGGACGATATCCCTCAATTCGGTACTAATGGCTCGCATAGAATCCTTGGATATTTTCGTGGACTACCTACTTTTGGAAATATGGTAGCATTCTACAAAACGCATCAAATCTAAATGTTTGGCAAACAAGATGTCAGAATATTTATAGGATCAATACACTTTCCACGAGTCAGGGGCGGCGCCACCGGGAAGGGGGGGGGGGGGGGGGGCGGGGACGCGTCCCCCCTATCTTCAGATAGCGGGGTACAGTACCCTCTATCCCAGCAACCTTTCGCTGGAAAATATGTACTCAGTGTATATAATTTCCTTCATGTGTCGCCAATGTTTTCCATGTTGAAGCTCAATCAAATTTGCTGACATTGCATACTTACAAATATCACGATCCTGAGACCATGGACTACTATGCCATGCCGAAAATTATGCGTTTTCAATCTAACATGCGGATGGCATGTACAGTGTGTTTGGCCGATAATAGTCACAATCCAAGGATGGAAAGTATGGCCCAAAAACTCAAATACCTTAATTTTGACCTTTTACCTGACTGTGACCTGACACGTGACCTTATTTTTTATTATAAAAAATCGCGTATGATGCGTCTCATTCAGAGCTTGGATTGCCTCCTTGTGCGTCTCGCTGTGGTTATTGGTTCGGAAGATAACGAGGGGGGGGGGGGGGGGCAGAATCTGCCCCCCAGCCGGGTGTGTTCGGCTGAATACCCCAGAGGGGCGCGGGTTAATGAAACACTACTACTGAATGTTTCGAGGCACTAAAACATTAATCTTCAATCATGCTAGGTAAAATGCCAGGCATCAACATCACTTGGCATTCAGTATCCATGTTCAAGAAAACATGTGTACGGTGAGTACAGTGTGTTTCACCCTATTATCGCACAAAGTGCTCTCAAAGGCATAATGCATCTCCTGCATAAGCAAAAGTGAAATTGTAAGCAAAGGTCAAGGTCAAGGTCAGGTCACAAAAGGTCACTATTTGCAAGAGGTCTACGAAAGCCATGCGATACATGTTGTATGTGTTATTTTACACGTATAATTATATAGTAGCAGCCATTTTCACAACCTGACCCCATATAATGGCCCTCATGTCAAGATCAGGTCACATGAGGTCAAAATGTGAAATTTATTTATATAAATAAAAAAGGCATGTTTCTAGACCAGTTCTCAGAAATACAGCGGTGGCATTAATTTGTCTGTATCTGGTCAATAATAGAAGAAGTAAAACGAAACTTAAAAAAATGACGTCATGAGTTACTCAGGGAGCTATATATGAGTTACTTAGGGAGCTATAAGTCAGTCAAAAATAAAGATATTGATTTGAAATTTTGTTTGGGTATCATCCATACTTATTTCTCCCATATATATATTCCGTTTTTGTTTAATATATTCATTTTTTTATTTTGTGGAAATTTATCCGAAAAAAATCAGTTTGTTTATCTTTGGGGTAAAAAACAAAATTTTGCAAATCCGAGATAACCATTATTAAGAAGCTATAATTTCCGTTCTTTTGACGTTTTGTATTTGATAATTGCATCAAAACTCGATTTTCTACAATAATAATAAAAAAATGGGCCCGTCCCCCCTATCAAAAATTGGTGGCACCGCCCCTGACGACAGTTGAATATAATGTGTATCAATAATGTTTCTGATAAAAGCATCTCCGTTTTATGGCATACACAAATTATGAATGGCACCATACTGCCTGGTTTTGCCAATAAGCAAACGAACGACATATTTAACTGGTGTGGTAATTCCCACTGTCACGATTTCGGCCTCGGGTCATTGCGCAGGCAACCAGCCTTCCCCAGCCAGCCCTCATAGCAGCCTCACGACGAGTCGTCAGTCAATTCTCGGACCGCAGCCCGACAGTGAATACATGCACGACTCAGAGCTAAGTTACGCGGCTCGTGTCTTTACGCTCGTTAGTGGCTGAACGTTTAATGGCGACACTCACGCGTTAAATAACCATTGAGACTCAGAATGAATCACCCATTGCCGGTCCCAGTTTCACCGGCCACAAGTAAAACAATTCAAACTAGTCAGTATGCTGATGTGTGGGCAGCCGGGGTCGTTTTTATGCGCGCGCACCACCTCGTCATCGCGGAGCGCCGCCGAGAGAAAGCCTCGACTCATATGTCACTTTCGGTTTTTACCGATTCTGACGCGCGCGCTTTCCCGTAGCCGGCTCTCCGGCACTGTTGATCCATTGGATGAGGAGGGACGCTGAGACGCCAGTCGTCACGACTGAGAACCTCCGAAGGATAGCCAAACTGGCCAGACGAGTCTCTTGCGTGCCCATCGCCGTTTCCAAACGTCGGCGCAATCGAGACCGGCGCTGGTCTCGCTTCGCTGGTCGAACCATGGGGAACCGGCGGATCTACGCTGGGAATTGAAAGAGAGGTGGTTGCATAACAGGGGCTGTACTATCACCTGCGCCAGAGGAATGTGCGGATGAATAAAATGTGACCAGCGTGACGTTCCCAAAGCCAGACAAAATTATCCCGGCATCGATTGCTGGAGTGTAGGCTGGTCCAAGTGATGTTTCATCACTATTTAGCTACCCTGGGTGTTTAGCTACCTTTATATTTACTGTAATATGTTTGTGATTAGGTGTTTCAAGTGTTTATGATCACATAACCATGCGATGATGAGTAAGTTTGAAATATATGTTTTATATGCGCATTGTTCCATGGCAAAGAGGGCACAATGCCTCACCAGCACAGCTCGTTTACCGTCCGCTGAACATGATTCAGTGAAAATAGGATTTGGTCGACCGTGACGATTCCATGCAAGCTATCACTCTCGGTCAATTGAAACGCACTGAGCCATCCCCGACTGAGGGTTGGAAAGTGGCGAGGCAAGCATGGCCATACCACTCACTGGCCACACCATTGTAAGCAGGAGACGCAATTAAATGGCATGGAGACTAAACCATTGTAAGCAGGAGACGCAATTAAATGGCATGGAGACTAAACCATTGTAAGCAGGAGACGCAATTAAATGGCATGGAGACTAAACCATTGTAAGCAGGAGACGCAATGAAATGGCATGGAGACTAAACCATTGTAAGCAGGAGACGCAATGAAATGGCATGGAGACTAAACCATTGTAAGCCGGAGACGCAATGAAATGGCATAGAGACCACACTATTGTAAGCAGGAGACGCAATTAAATGGCATAGAGACCACACTATTGTAAGCAGGAGACGCAATGAAATGGCATGGAGACTGCACCATTGTAAGCAGGAGACGCAATGAAATGGCATGGAGACTAAACCATTGTAAGCAGGAGACGCAATGAAATGGCATGGAGACTAAACCATTGTAAACAGGAGACGCAATTAAATGGCATGGAGGCTAAACCATTGTAAGCAGGAGACGCAATGAAATGGCATAGAGACCACACTATTGAAAGCAGGACACGCAATTCAATGGCATAGAGACCACACTATTGTAAGCAGGAGACGCAATTAAATGGCATGGAGACTGCACCATTGTAAGCAGGAGACGCAATGAAATTGCATGGAGACTGTACCAGAGAACAGCGCGGTAGCACCAGGTTATGTTCTAGGCCTATCGTAGCAAATTCTCACAGTGACCTGAGCGCAGACCTAGAAGATATCCCTGGTGCTACTGTGCCAGCCTCTGGTGCAGTCTCCATGAAACCGCTATGCGCTTCCTGCCCACAGTGGTGTGACCAGTGGTCAGTGGTCTGGTCAGTGGTCACACCACTACCACTGGCCAGCGGCAGTTGCACAAAACAGGAAGTCGCATACACTGAGGTGCAATGTTTTCGCGTCACTACTCCCACATGCCCATAATTCGCATGCAGCATTGGTATCTACGTGGTATGTAACTATCTAATCAGTTCATGTACATTTTTGCAGTACTGCACCTGCAGTTTGCCAGCATTTACCTGTTAATGGTACAGCACGTTTCTCGTACAGGATTTTAAACTCACTACACCTTTAGAAAACACTAATGAGAACGCCTGAGTTTGATGTACAGACAGTGTTCAATTACAAATATGCATGTCATTGCATAACGATTCTCAACAACACGATGTTGAGTAAATAATCCCAGCATGTGTATAAAATAGTACGCATATCTATACATAGAAAGCTTGGTGTAACTGTGAATGTTCCGCCCACGACATAAGGAAAGTGACGGCCAGATACAAATCGATGAAATAAGAATAAATCACTGGCTGTGCCATCAGTCGGCATCTTATCTGTTACTTTCTCCAATCGTTCGCTGTTTTATGACACGTCTAGATAGCCTGCTTCATGAGCTTGTTTGTCAGTGCTTCGAAGCTCGGACATTTCAGCCATAATCTGAATTGATCGCGACGTTTTGGACGAGTCTCCGAAGATGAACGCTACATTATTCATACGGTTTCACGACCACATTCAAAGTATGCCAGTGCTAGCATCTTACCATACTCACTTGAACATGTCTTCGATCAGTATAAATATCCGTGTGGTTTGTACTGACAAAGTTCTCTCTCTCCTTCCACAGTGCGGCGCTGACCGGTGCCTGCGAGCGGTACATCAGGCGGTACCGCCACAGATGGCCTGAGGTCGCCACCGCTGGGAGGCTCCAACAGCTGCTGCTGAGGTCTGCTGAGTAACCGACCGAATCAAGATGGCGTCAGGAATGTCAAACTTCAACATCAAAAAGTCCTTCGTCTGGAAGTACGGACTCTCGAAGCTGCACAAAAAGAAGGTAACAATCAGAATGAGTAAATGAGTGAATGTGGCCACATACCACGTGGCTTTTCTTGACACCCACCTACAATTGAAGCTCACTCGTATAGCGCAGTGGCGTAAAGCAGTACGTTACTATGTGAGCACAGACCAGCACCGCCTGATTTTATCTGGTGGCTTGTTTTTCTTGCCAGCAGCGCGGAGAGAGTCGGCCTCGTGCACAACTCGTGCTCGGGCCCGTGTTCATTTCCTCTCCTGGGTGGGTGGGGTTCGTTGACCACACCTCGGTTTCGTTTTGCTACCCCGGGGTCGTTCCTCTGCTTGTGAGGGTGGTCGTGGGTCATTTCACCCCCGCAGGTAAACTAATGAAGGCGCAACACTCTGATCTCACCCATGCCTCTCATCTGTCTCGGAATGGTCTCATTACCCTGTCAAAACGCATCAGGCCCGCGGCGGAAACTTCCGCTCTGCTGCTGTTTCACCATAATGAGCCCCCAGTCCCGATTCCACGCAGCGTCACTCCTGTGCCCACGGCTCGGAGAACAATTGCGTCGCTCTGTGCAATCACACGGCTTCCTGCGGTCACGTGAACGGTCCGCGGGCAGGCGGCAGATTCGGACACGGCTGTCCGGCTCGGCCGTCAGCCAGCCGGACAGAGACATGAGAGTAGCCGTCGGACCGTGGCCAGTGGCCACTCGCCGGGCAGGGCGGTCGGACCGTGGCCAGTGGCCACTCGCCGGGCAGGGCGGTCGGACCGTGGCCAGTGGCCACTCGCCGGGCAGGGCGGTCGGACCGTGGTCAGTGGCCACTCGCCGGGCAGGGCGGTCAGACCGTGGTCAGTGGCCACTCGCCGGGCAGGGGGGTCGGACCGTGGCCAGTGGCCACTCGCCGGGAAGGGCAGTCGGACCGTGGTCAGTGGCCACTCGCCGGGCAGGGCGGTCGGACCGTGGTCACTGGTCAGTCACCAAACAGACTGGGCGGTTACGGTAGCCAGTCGTCGGACAGTGGCGGTTACCGTGGCCATTCGCCGAAATGTGGGCGGGTTCCGTGGTCAGTTGGTCAGCGGACGGCGGCCGGCGGTCAGCGGGGGCGATCCGGCGCGACAGACGCGTCGGAGAGACGGCACAACGCCTCTGTCGGTACCGGCCGGCGGCGGCCTGTCATCGCCCCGCTCGGCGCGTGCCATTGTCTCCTCCCCGGATGAGCGGCCCGCGGTCGCCGCGCTTCACCTGAGCCTCATTAGCCCGGCGCGAGCCCCGTGCGCCGCTCATTAACGCGCGACGTACCACGCCGTCCACAGCTATCATCAGTCGGACCCGACGCCCGGCCAAGATGAGGCGATGGCGGAACAGATGTTTCTTCTGCACCGGGTTTCTGGGTCAGCAAGACTGGGAGGATGCGGACAATAACTGGAACAGCAGACATCTGCGTGTTATTTAGATCTAATGATAAGACAGAAGTGGCGCTTTAGACAAACATATCTGCTTCATTATGTAAATCATGTGTTCGGTTTTAATTTTGGAAACGGATGCCGCCTGATTTTCCCCTCGTTTAAAGATGTTATTTGACACGTATCTATTGAGGTGTTCGTGATATATTTTTGGAAAATACTTACGGAAATGCCGATGAAACTCGTCTTAGTTTCTAAGCTTATAATAACATTCAAATACCACGCTTGAATAAACGATCAAGATGCACATTCTTACCAGAAAATGTAATTAACTGGCACAAGATTTTGACATTGATTGCAAGCAACCAAAATTGTAAAATCGTTTCACGCTTCCTTTACTTGCTGCATCTGGCGCACTTTGCTTCATTTAGTCTGAACCCATTTCACATTGTGAAGTTAATACACTAATTGCGTTGATATTGATATATTAACCTCATCTCGCCACAGTGAAATCAGCAGCACTGTCATGCTTATCTCCACACGTTTCTGATTTCCGTGTCCGTTCTGCCGCAGGACGCCGAGGAAAGTGACGGCGGTGAGCCCCATACCCCTGATGAGGATGTGTGCGGCCCGCTGGATCCCGACCTGGACCTACGGCCGCAGTGGGAGCCCCCGCTGGCCGGAGAGGACCCAGAGGTGCCGCAGAAGCGGCGCGGCGGCCCGCTGGTGCCCGCCGTGCACGCGCCGGCCGCCAACCGCACCATGGACACGGCCGTCTCGCAGTACATCCGTGTCGTGGCGCAGATGCAGGGCTACGACGTGGCTGGCTGCCGCAGCGTGCTGCGGGATGGTGTCGTACCCTTCCCCAAGCCCGAGACAGAGCCGCCCATCTACGAGACGCTGAGCGAGTTTCACCGCGGCGCCGATGGTGGCGCCACCATCGCCGAGGACCAGCAGACGCTGTATGAGAATGATGACACGGATGATGAGCTGTCGGCACCCCTGTATGAAAACAGCACACTGGAGCAGCCCATCTACGCCAATGGGATGCTGTTGGAGGAGGTGGATGAGACGGACGAGGCGCCGATTTACGAGAACATTGGTGAAGGGGAGGCGCCGCCGAGCCCGGTACCGAGTCTGCCGCCGAAGCCAACCGGCGTCTCCGAGCCGACCGGCGTCTCCGAGCCGACCTACGGACACCTGGAGGTGGAGGTGCGCTCCGACCACGGCTACGACTCCTATCAGTCGCCGACGTCCAGCTCCTCCGACTCCTCGGGCGACTCCCCGGCCAAGCTGAGCCCCAACTCGGAGTCGTCCGGGTCCGAGTGCGGCGCGGCGCAGAGGGCGCTGGTGTCGGCCGAGACTGTGGCGCCGCCCCGTGCCGGGATCCCGCCGCCGCCGCCGCTGCCGCCGCCGCCTCCCGTCACCACCACCATGGCG
Source organism: Chirona hameri (assembly GCA_036785665.1). Classification (NCBI taxonomy): domain Eukaryota; kingdom Metazoa; phylum Arthropoda; class Thecostraca; order Balanomorpha; family Balanidae; genus Chirona; species Chirona hameri. Next base: position 147,509 of record JAXIVJ010000726.1, on the reverse strand, counting down.
CGGGCTAAGAAGGCGCTGGGTCAGGCGGTGAGCCTGCCGCCGGTCGGGAGGCTGGGTGGGGTGGACAGACCCAAACTGGACCTGCCCGCCGCCAGGGGAGAGGACAGGCCCACCTCCGAGATCGAAAACAAACTGCCGCCCTCGTTCGTGGCGCAGCTACACGATATGCTCCAGAAGAAGACAAACGGTATCAAACCCGAGCCAGAGCCGAGCAAGATCTCTTCGAGCCCAGCACATGTGGAAAAGAGTGTGGAAAAGAAACGAGGTAAAGCAGGCGACACCATGGCGTTTCAGCTGGCGCGGAAGGCGGTGGCTCAGGCGCTGCAGAAGGGTCGACCGCAGGAGCCGCAGGAGAGCCCCAAAGTGAAGCTGACGCAGTCACTGAGCGTGCCGTCAGACAAGCCGGATGTGACGGCACCTGTGGAGCGCGTGACACTGGTACCCGGGGTGATTCCGACCCCGCCGCCGCTGCCGACTCCGGCGGCGTTCGGAGCGGCCAGACTATCCACATCACTGCTCAAAACGTCCGCACAGAAATCCCTGCACCACGACCTGAAAAAGAAACTAGAAGCCAAGAAGGCTAGTATGCAGGCAGAGAAGCTCGAGCCAAAGAGGAAAAAGCTGGCGCCGAAGACCCCGGACCGTTCATTCTCACTGCCCGGATTCGGCAATGCCAGGTTGGACATTGCCAAGGCGTTTGAAGAATTTAAGCGCAATGATGCCATCAAAAAGGAAGAGGCGCTGATGAAGAAAAAGAAGAGCAAGTATGTCGACAAGCTCGATCTGAAGGACTACAAAAAGCCGTCCTCCAACAGCGGGGAGGTGGAAGAGGAGATGTTTGCTCTGGCCGCTGAGTCTGCCGACGCTGTGAGCTCTGACCTGGAGCAGCGTCCTCAAATGAAGAGCTTCCTCAGTGACGACCCTCCCGCGCTCCAGGCGGAGAAAACCGCGGCCACTGACAGCCGGAGCACTCCCTCGCTTGCCACTCAGAGGGCGGAATCCATCGCCGCCAATTTGGCGAACGAAAGCAGCGCCAGCATCCCGGAGGAGGCCGCTGACGAGCCGCCGCCTGCCCTGCCGGCTCGCTCCGGCACCATCACAGACCTGCCGCCGTCGCCGCCGGGCGCTGAGACGCCGGCCGAACAGCGCGGCGAGAGCAGCTTCGAGTGTGTCCCCGAGGAGCGTGCTGAGCCGCTGCCGCCGCGGCCGAGACCGCTCACCAAGAAACCGCAGCTGCTGCAGCGGCCGGTGAAGCGGGCCGCTGTCACGCCCCCCGCCGCCGCGGTCACACCGCCCCCCACCCCCACGGACACGCCCCCCGCCCCCACGGACACGCCCCCCTCCACGCACAGGACCACTCCGCCGGAGAGTCGACTGCTGGCGGTGGACAGTCAAGTCACCGTCAGCGGCTCGCAGGTGATCCAGATCTGTCCGGATGGCTCGTGGGGCGTGGCCGAGCGGGAGGCCGGTGTCACCGCCGACCCGGCCGTGCCCGCCGAGCAGTGCCAGGTGGAGGTTAACACTAATGAGCACGGGACGAGTGTGATCAGCACGGTGGAGCTGGTTTCGAACGAGCCGCAGGAGATCAGCAATATTGACTCAGGTTCGAGTGAGTCGAACAAGGGCCATTTCAGCACGGGTGAGTCCAACACGATCAGGCTGAAACTGAGTGCGACGAAAATAACAGATGCGGACGAGGTCGCATTAAAGGAACCTAAAATGGACGAGCCGATTACGGACGGCTTAAGCGATGACGAGACCATCACGAATGATACGAGCATGGATGAGTCAGATAATCTCGGCATGAACCAGCCAATCACGGAGGAGCCTGAGGAACCCAGCAAGAGCGAGTCTAACACCGACAAGAGTAACACGAGCGAGCCTAGTGCAGACGAACCCATAACAGGCGAGCCCATCTCGAACGAACATAGCACGGATCGTATGGGTTCGATCGAGCCTGTCACAGTCGATCCCAGTACGGACGATCCTAGCACATTCGATGCTAACACGGCTGAATTCAGCACGGCTGAACTCAGCACGGCTGAACTCAGCACGGTGGAGCTCAGCACGGTCGATACGACCCCGGTTGAGACAATTAGGACGGAACCCAGCACGGCCGAGCCTACCGAGGTCGATCTTGACACGGCGTCAGCTAACCCAAGCGTGACTGAGCCCAGCACGGCCGATCTAAACACGGCTGAGCTTAGCATGACTGAACCCAGCCTGACCGTCCCCAGTACGGTGGCTCCGTGCACGTCTGAGTTGAGCGGCGGCGGCGGTCCGGCCGTGGCCAGCCATCCGAGACTGATGCCCGTCCACACCTGGGCCGGACCGCACGGAGGAGTCGCCGCTGACTGTCGGAGCGAGCTGCACGCGGGGACAGAGGCAGACCGCGCGGACGGCGACGACGGTCCGGCCGAGCCGGCGGAGAAGGGGAGAGAGGAGGGTGACGAGAGAGAGCGGACGGAGGAGGGAAGACTGTGTGAGGAGGACGAGGGAAGAGAAGAGGATCAAAAGAAGGTCGAGGAGGGCGGAGAAGGTGCAGCTGCGGCAAATAGTGAGGTGAGAGAGGGTGACAGTGACGAGACTGAAGTCACATTTAGTGAGGATTCAGTAGCCCAAGACGATTTGCATACAAGTGTCAATGTGTCTGCGAATGTAGAAATTGAACTGCCAAGCCCGGAGTTGGTATGTCAGAATGACACAGAAATAGTTGCCGCTGACGCCGAGTGCCTTCAGAAGGACGAAAGTGCTTTGAACATCACAGATAAGCACGTATTGGCTGTTAAAGCAGAAGAGGCCGGGAACAGCACCGTTCAGAATTCCGCTGAAGACAGTTCAGCTGAAGTCGACGCCGCTGTCGAAAGCAAGGTCGTCACTGCAGCCATACAACCGATTAAGCTGCACGTCTCCGCTCTGGAAGCCGTCTCCGCTACTGAGACTTCTGAGGAGGTGCCGGACACACACGAAGAGATCTCATCCGAACCAGCACATCGCATCGAGACTGCTGTATCCGATCTGCCGTCCCAAACAGGCGCAGAGGTGACCGTGACGTCACAAACAGGCGCAGAGGTGACCGTGACGTCACAAACAGGCGAAGAGGTGACCGTGACCCCGCAGGAGGAGGACGAGACACGTTCGACTCAAGAAGAGACCGCCATGCCGCTGTTCCGAGCCTCCATGGTGGAGGTGCAGTCGGCACCTAGCTCTCTCGAGGAATCAGTCGACGATCGGGCTGACCCCGACTCGGTCACGATTCACGCGCCTGCCCTGGCACCTGCACCGGTCCCTGCCCCGGAGATGGCGCCGGTGGACGACATTGAGGCTCAGGTGGCTGCTCTCCGCTCCAAGGTGCTGTCCGTGAACAGCCTCAGCAGTGGCGGAGTCGTCCCGGCACCGGTCCCGGCCCCGGTCCCGGTCCGAGCCCCGGCCCCGGCCCCGGCCCCGGCCCCGGCCCCGGCCCCGGCCCCGGCCCCGGCCCCGGCCCCGGCCCCGGCCCCGGCCCCGGCCCCGGCCCCGGCCCCGGCCCCGGCCCCGGCCCCGATCCTGGCCCCGGCCCCGGCCCTGGTCCCGGCCGAGGTCAGCAGCCGGGTCAGCAGTCGGGTCAGTCCGTGTCAGCTGTCTCCTCAGATCCGGCCGGTCTGGGTGAGCGAGGTGGAGAGGCAGTTTGAGGACCTGGAGCGGACCGGAGCGGAAGAGACGGAGATGCCGGACAGCACACCGCATGAGGTGCCGGACGTCGTGCCACCAGAAGAGATGCAGCAGCCGACCACTGACCACGGAGCGGCGACAGAGGAAGAGGACGACTCAGCAGACTCCAATGATGATTCTCCGCACAGTAAGTCCGCCTTAATACTATTGCACACGTCCTACACTTACGTGCAAGTTAAGTTCACTAGTCACTTACATACAGCTTATTAAATTATTCAATCACCTATCAGTATTTATGAACTACTTCAGAGGCCAATAGTTCAAAACGTTTATACGATTTTGAAGCAGTTTTCTTTTTAATTATACATTTACAACCGGAAACACTCCTAGAAATGAAAACAAAATTAAGTTTGCAAATCGCCTGTAATCGTCGTGGTTGCCACACATCCAATATTGGTGAAGCTGTGAATTTCTCTTGGCTTTCTTTCGGCATTTTCATCGCTTTCAATCATCCAAAGCTTTATCTTTAGCCGCATGATACCATTCACTGGGACACGTAACACCCTTGCATGACACGGTGAGTAATTACCTCATAACCAATGACAGAAATCCGTGAGCATCGCACACAGCTACCTCTCAGGCTCGTTTAACCCGACAATACCCACATCAATCAAGCCGGCACTCATCTGGAGTGGCCTCGTTCGGCTTCCCAGCTCACCGTTAGCCTGATACGCTTAGCATCGCCTTCTGACGTGGGGCAACACATCGTGACCAACACAGCCACTCATGCAAGGAGCAGCCGGCCCCACTAACACCCATTCCCTGAGAACGACCCGAGCCGCGTCATCTCACCGGCCGGAACGGCAGCTGACGGCAGCCGCGGGTCGACCCGCCCGGTGACCCCCGCTGACTCTGAGTGATCCTCAGTGATCTTCGGTGACTCTCAGCAACCCGCGGTGACCCCTGGTTACCCCGGTGACCCCGTCGCATGTCCCAGGTCGCATCCCGCCGCCGGCCGTACCGGCACTCTCTCGTCCGGTGACGCCGGAAGGCCGGCCCAAAAACCGCCGGCCGCCGACGGTCGGCGCCCGCCCACGGCGAGGCTCCAAATGTTACATGCTCTGCGGCGTAACGCTACATGGCGTGTCAGCACGGGGTCAGCAGATGTGTCCCGAGTCAGCGTCGGGTCAGAGGGACTCGCGCCGTCAAATACGACTGAAGAGAAACCGGCTTGAGCTGTCGCCGCCTGTCAGTGTAGGATACTGCTCCCCGCCGGGCGGGGGCGGCAGCGGGGGCGGGGGCGGCTGGTCCGCCGTCGTTTCCCTGCCGCGGGGAGTCATGTTCGTCCCACACGACTCCGTGTCCGCCGGCCGGGGGGACGAGTGTCGCCGCAGCAGGGGTCGCCCGTGTGCAGTCTCATGGTAAACACAACTATCATGGTAAACACAGCATTGACCGGCGAGGCCGCCGAGCCGACGTGATGATTAACCGCCGAGAAAGTCCCGTCGAGCGGCGAGCGGCGAGCGCCGAGCGGCGGACAGCGCGCGGAGAGCGCTGAGCGATGTCATGCATTCCAAGCGAGCCTCGTCTCCCTATGACGCTCAGTCAGCGTGGCAAAAACCTCGCACCGGCCGCCGACGGGCGACTTTCTCAGACTGTTGCCGCGGGGGCTCACGAGCTGGTCGGCCACCCCTCCTCTGCAGATGAAACTCGGATCAAACCGGCGATTAAAGCGGCGATCATGGCTGATCCAGACAGGCGCGGCCGCCGGCAGCAGTCTGCATACCGCCGACTGTTGGCAGTCACTTTCTCCCGTCCCCGCGGTGTGAGCAGAAAGTCCTGATGAAATCCCGCCCCCGTGCGGTCATGCGCTCGCTGAGCGTCAGACTGGCTGTGTGGGCGGGGGTGAATGTTTACAGTGTGCACAGCGGACGCCCGCTGGTATCTGAGCTGGTCTGCCGGGCGGCACCGCACGGCTCCCGGGTGTGGTTAGCTTCCCACCGTTTCGGCGGCGCCGTGTGCGGTGGCGAGCGGCGGGCGGCGGCTGTGTGATGCGGTGGACACATGGAGTGCGTGGGACGGTCAGACAACTGCCGACACGGCTGCAGAGCCGCCCGCCGCCCGCCGCCCACCGCCCACCGCCCGCCGCCCGCCGCCAGCCGCCAGCCGCCCGCCGCCCGCCGCCCGCCGCCCGCCGCCCGCCGCCCGCCGGCTCAATAACGTGGTGACAGCCTCTGACGGCTGCCCGGAGCCGCCGGTCCCATGACTGATGGCCGTTTGGCCGCTGCGTCGCGGCCAAACGGCGGTGACGCCGGCTGACAGAACAGGGTAGTCCGGAGTCCTGTGCCGCACTGCCGTGTGAACGCTATCCCGGATGTGCACAATACTGGATCAAAGGCACACTACCTCTATCGGATAATATCGCAGAAATCGGCTTAAACAAGTCATAAGGACTACTTATGATTTTAATCGTCATCAAAGGCTTGCCCAAACAGCGCAAATACAAAAAAACAATCATTTATTTCATTTCTCATAAGAATCTAAAAACTGTTTACGATTTCTACGCACCACTACATTACAATCCGTCCCACGTATGGATTATGGAAGCGTTTGTTCCAGTTAACTGCATCTAACCAACCGTCAGCTGACGCTATTGCAACAATTGGATGAGGCGACAATGCACTTATACATTGTGGTTCCTGTTAACTACATGAAACGAATCTGGTGCAGCTGGCGCACTTGAGTTGTTGCCACAAAAACTTCGGTCGGAATCAAAATCCCTTCGGAAAAATCAAAATCCCTTCGGAATTAATCTTATCCCTTCGTAATTAATATTTTCTTTTATCCAATTATTGGGCTTAAATCGGGCATCATAAGCCATTAAATCTTTCTGACATTACACATTTCGACAGAATGCTTAAGCAAAAAATATAACTATTTACAATTGTTGCACAACGCTGCAATTAATTGATTTTGGTGCGTAGTGGTGAGCGGACTCGTCAAGGTCATTGGCTGGAAGAAAACCGAACTGTGAACGATGATATTGGGCGACTGGGAGCGAATTTTGAAAAACGGACTTCATAGTGATGCGATTGCTCTTTAACATATCAAATTTTACATTCAAGAGACAGTGTGTCCCTTTAACTCGCCCATAGCGACCATTTGTAGTATGTCAGCATTATTTTCAAGCGCTGCATAAGTACTTTACATTGTCCAAGGTGGTGGATGCCAACAAATAAATATCAACAAAAATGAATCCCTTTTCCAGAGTTGACGCTTGAGAAACTCGCTTTCATCGTCACTGGCTGCTGCGTCCACATAAACTGTATTCATATGTAATGTCTACCAGCAGCGACGCAGCGATACATACCTGCACTTACAAGTTACAACGCGCAATTTTCATCATTAGAGTGCTGTTTACGATGTACATTTATGTTACATCAGAGTTTCTAAGCGTGCTAAATGCATGCAACCGGGGTGTTGGCCAAGAGCTCATATCATCAGCCGGTGGCGTCTGGAGCGATCCGCCACCAAAAATAACTCACATAAATCATCACATTCCGTAATAGCCACGCTGTCGACACATTCCGTAATAGCCTCGTTACCCGCCACGGCAGCTGCAAATTTTCGCAATACTGACGAAAGTGAGCGTGCTGTGGCAGATCAGGCTCCTCCGCCCGGTGCGACCCATCCTAACTGCGTGAGATAATGACGTCACGCCGTCGCCGTTAATTCGTCTCGCGTCCCGGGCGGCTCCCAGCAGCCTGCTCACTCTGACTCGTCGGCCGTGGTTCCCATCTCTCGAAGCGTCATCGTTGGCGGTGGCGGCCGTGGAGGTGGTGGCCGACAGATGCCGTGCAGCCGACGCGCTGGCCCGTGGCGGGTCGGCCCGGCTCGGTCGGTCGGCCGGCGGCCACTCAACGTCGCACGTCCGCTGTCTCGGCAGCGGCGGCCGGGCGGCAGGGCAGCGCGGCGAGCGGCCGGGGTGAACGACCGGGTGCCGTCTCCTCCGTCTCCTCCGTCTCCTCCGTCTCCTCCGTCTCCTCCGTCTCCTCCGTCTCCTCCGTCTCCTCCGTCTCCTCCGTCTCCTCCGTCTCCTCCGTCTCCAGATGGCCGGCCAGGGTATGTGAGCTGCACCGCCGGACCGTTGGTCTGTCTCCTCCGTCTCCTCCGTCTCCTCCGTCTCCTCCGTCTCCTCCGTCTCCTCCGTCTCCTCCGTCTCCAGATGGCCGGCCCGGGTATGTGAGCTGCACCACCGGACCGTTGGTCTGCCGTTGCCGTCTCGCCTGGACGACTTCATCACAGGAGATCAATGTGGCGCCTGGTAGAGGCATGACCAGGCAGATCGGAGAGCAAAGTGATCCATCACTCGGTTAGGTTCGGTTTCATGGTTCGACTCAGGCGCTTCAGTGCGTGACATCCTGGTGTGTCACGTGATCCGGTTTAATTGGTGTGCCATATTTTAGCTTTTAGCGAGGATGATATGTCACTGCAGAGATGAGGAGAGTACAGTATCAAACGGACATTGCCTCTCGTGGGTTAACCCGGCATTGACTGGGGTCTCAGCCGAACACCATTGACTGGAGGGGGGGGGGGTAGGCGTTACACCCCCCCTGGTTATCTTCCGAACCAATAATCACAGCGAGACGCGCAAGGCGACATTCGAAATCTCTCAATGAGACGAATCTAAAACATGCTCAAAAATGTAAATGTAAAAGTAAGGTCAAATGTCAGGTCACGGTCAGGTCAAAGGTCAACATCGACGTATTTGTTTATTTTGTTTATTTGCTTTCATCGCCAACAGAGTCATACTCCACTGACAGGCGAAATCAAAAAGATAAAAGACATGAAACATAACACATATATCACAGCCTAAAGTTGTTCTAAAAGTAGAAGATGAATGACATAATGAACGAAGTGATGATGACTATACGGTTAAAACGTACCTGATCACGAGAGCTCTAAAAACGCCAAAACTGTCATGAAAGATGTCTACGTTCAAATGACTGGCCAAGAAAACATCATGGCTTTAGGGATCCTGCAGAACATCCCTGATTCGATAGTTCTGACTCGAGCTCGAGGCACGGCGAACAGGGTGAGGGTGCGGGTCGATCGAGGCGGCACGTGCAGAGGAAAAGAGTTGAGCAGAACCTGAGAATCCACTCTCCTCCGCATAATGTTGCTCAAGAAGAGCATGGCATGCTGTACTCTGCGTTGTGCTAAAGATGGAATTTTGAAATGGAGCAGAAGGCTACCATAAGAAAGATAATTCGTTTGTCCGGAGGAAGTGTGAGCTAGCAGCCAAATGAGGAACTTGTGCTGCACTCGATCGACCCGCACCTTGTGGGAGTTGACCGCCCCCGCCCAGACCACGCTGCAATATTCTAAAATCGATCGCACATTCGCGAAGTACGCAGCCAGTACTGCGCTTCGGTGAAATTTTGACTTGCTGGTACCTACTTGAAAAGAGCGGATAAGGAGGCCGAGTGCCCGGTTGGCCCTGCTGACAGTATCCGATACATGTGGTGCGAAAGTTAATTTGGTGTCCATCGTTACACCCAGGTCCCTGATCTTACTCACATGTTCCAGCTCGGTACCAGCGATAAAATACTTGGTCTGGACGGGTGCACGCCTGAGAGTCATCGTAAACGATTTGCATTTTGTAGGGTTGAGAGCCAGTCCCCACCTGACGGACCACGCTGCCAGATGGCTAAGATCCCTCTGCAGCAACAGTCCGTCAGATGGAGTGGTGATTTTACGGACAATTTTGACATCATCGGCATACAGAAGGCAGCCGGATTCCATTTGGCACGGTAGATCGTTAATAAACATCGAAAAGAGAAGGGGAGCCAAAAGTGATCCTTCTGGAACACCGGAGATAACCGGTTGCCAGTCGGAGGTTTTTCCGTTGACGATAACTCTCTGGCGTCTATCGGACAGATACGAGACGAACCATTTCAGTGCGAGCTCCTTCAAATGGTAGGAGTGTTTTAACTTGTGAATGAGAAGCGCATGGTTGACGCTCTGAAAAGCGGCCGAATAATCAGTGTAAATGATCAATGTAAATTAAATGTATTTGAGTTTATGGGACATACTTTCCATCCCAAGTCTTCGATTACGACCATTTTCACACAAAGTGCTGCCAAAGGTATGATAAACATCCCGCATGAGCTAAAGTCATATTGTTGGCAAAAGTAAAGGTCCAGGTCAGGTCACAAAAGGTCACTATGTGCAAAATATCTACGAAAATCATGCAACACATGTATTATGGGTTATTTTCCACGTATAATTCGATAGTGATAGTCATTTTACCACCTGACTTCATTTACGTGAAGTTAGTGTCAAGTTCAGGTCAAGTTCAGGTCACTGAAGGTCAAAATTTGAAATTGTTAAATATAAGTGAAAAAGGCATGTTCCTAGATCAGTTTTGTCTCAGAAATACAGTGCGGGCATTTATTTGTCTGTATCTAGTCAATAAAAAAACGCAATTTCAAAATATGACGTCATGAGTTACTCATACTTTATATGCCATAAGTCAGTCAAAAATAATTACACATTTTAAAATTTGGTATGGTAGTTGCCCATATGTGGTTCTCTGACATATCTTCCGGTTTGTTTAATATCTTTGAAAAAAAATGATTTTGTGGGCATTAAAACAAAATCGTTTTTGTGAATTTTTGGGGTCAAAAACCAAAATTGTTTTTAAAACATCCGAGATAGCCATATTGTAGCCCTTGCCATTTGACATCTTTTGCCGTTTATGGATTGCATTTGGCTCAAAATATGGCATTTGTACGGTCTGTTAAAATTTAGCTGATGTTTGTGTAAAACTCGTGTGTAGTGACGTCACTAAATTCGTTATAACTCGATTTTGTTGACGAAATTGCTTTATTTCTTAACAGATGACGTAAACGTGATTTAGAAGAAGGTATCCGAAGTTTCACGCTGATAGCTCTATTGGTTTGGGAGATATTACGAAAATTCATCAGGGAGGCGTTAAACGCCCCCCCCCCCCCCCCCAGTCAATGGCGGGTTAAAGGGAATAGTTCACCTTTAACATGGGGTTTTGGACTGAGATAGCAGATCTGTAGCGCAGATCTAAAAATGGGTTGTGGTGAAGGAATTACCTCCCTACGTTAAGTAATTTCGACACAGGACTAGTGGGCCCGGTTTCATGTCCGCTGTTTCGAGCCACGGTCGGGACATGAACGCTCGCAGCCGGAGGCAGGTACACTCTCGGGCACGTAGTATCTGATCACGATGCCTCGTTAATATCCTCTCAGCCGCCCGGGCGGCGCAGCGACCCCTTGTCAGAGACTGTACTTGGCGTCAGGCGGAGCGGGGCGGAGCCAGAACGTCAGTTGCTGTTGTACGATTTCTCGTGAAATGCAAAGATAAAATTACTTCTTTCTCCACATATATCCATCAGTTTAACAAATGAAAGTCATATTCGCAGTTTTGAGCTCAAGATGCACCGTATAGTTGAATTTCAAGACAACTTTAAAGGTGACCTATTCCCTTTAACGGGACAGAGATATACCAGGGTTATAACATTGAGTGGCGATGTATCTCAATGCGAATCGAGCATTCTGCTTGATAAAGTTGTGTTCATTATCAAGTTTATTAAGACTAGAAGGAAATATTGCCTCAGCAGTGATTGGAGGTATCGTTATTCGTTATCAATAACCAGTTTCGCATAGTAGTGCACATCGTATAATGCCTAATCCAGTACCGAACTTCAAAGTGCTGAGCCAGCTCGAGCGGCATTCAATTAATCCAAATCCAAATAAGTGACAAGTCCGTCCAGTTCAAGCGAAGTACTCCCTGATCTGCGTCTACTTTGTGTTATATAATAACGTTTATTTCGCACCAGCACCGGTACATATCTTATATCTTACCGGTACATATCACCGGCTATGTGCAGACCGAGCTGTTACCCGTCCGAGCTGTGTCCAGTCCGAGCTGTGTCCAGTCCGAGCTGTGTCCAGTCCGAGCTGTATTCAGTCCGAGCTGTATTCAGTCCGAGCTGTATTCAGTCCGAGCTGTGTCCAGTCCGAGCTGTGTCCAGTCCGAGCTGTATTCATTCCGAGCTGTGTCCAGTCCGAGCAGTGTCCAGTTCGAGCTGTGTCCAGTCCGAGCTGTGTCCAGTCCGAGCTGTATCCAGTCCGAGCTGTGTCCAGTCTGAGCTGTGTTCATTACCAGCCTTGCGTGACGTGCATGCGCATGCCATCCATCACAAACATTGTGTTACTAATGTTTGGCATGGCTCACATGCCCAAGGGCGCCGCCACACTCCGAAAGTTGGGGGGGGGGGGGGGGGGGGGGACGGAGGCATTCTGAAGTCGCGCCCATAGGTCTAATGTTAAAATCTGAAAATGTTGGGGGACGTGTCCTCCCGCCCCCCCCCCCCCCGCCTCCGACGCCCATGCACATGCCTCAGATAGCACCACCATTCAGTTCTTAGTCCGAGCTGTGTCCACGCTAAATTTTAACTGATCTGACCTGCATCTTGTATGTGTTTGTTTGGTGTCAAAGTCACCCAAAGGTCTTTCGATACTTCAGTAGGACGAGTCAATTTTGTTGGATAATGTCAAACGAGCGATAGAGGTTAGGTAGAACACTGCAGATCGCGAGGTTGAATTGAAGCGTCATCTCACTGCCACTGCAGCGCCATCTGCCAACTAGAAGCTAGCGACATCTACTATTATAACTCGAAGCTAGGGTATAGGTGGCGCTGCCAAGCATTTAGATGGCACGAAACTCCGCCTGACTCTTCAGAACCTGACGGACGACGCTTCTGGTCATGAGCCAGCCATGTAGATGGCGCTGATGGGGACTTAGGGATTGGTTAGCAGGGAGCAGACTGGGTATTGATTCAACACTGATTGAATCGATTGGAATCGTTCAATCAAAATTCCCTGAATAAAACAAATATTAATTCACCACCAGATCTTTGTATTCATGAATCGTGATTGAATCAAAACCCGCATCAAATCAATGCTGATTGAATCAAAAGATTTAACGATTCTTAACGATTCAAGTGATCTGGTAAATTGTGCAAATACAAGCAGTCCCAGTGGCTACATTCATTTATACTGAAATAGTTTTGCTGTAACAATGTTTTAATGATAATATATATGTATGTTTCCATTTGTATTGATTCGGCATACATTCACCACATATATTTAAATGTTGAATCAAACGTAAATCGATTACATATCTTTTTGATTCTTTGAATTGGAAAGAATCAATTCTCAAAATTGTATCCGTGAATCGAACGGTGATTGAATCATTCAGATTCCCAAATGAATCATGATTGAATCGTTCCAAAAAAAAGTTGAATCAATAACCAGTCTGGCAGGGAGTACGGTTACTGCAGTTAATGGTTGGAGCTGAATTGTATCCGTATTTTACCAGCTCCGATTATTTCCATAAACAGCATCACTGGCCAGAGGCGCGCCGTCACTATCGCGCACTGCCGAAGGTTCGCGCCAACCACGAACTGCTGGGGGGGGGGGGGGGATTTCCGCCTCCCTAATATCTCGAAAACCACGCAACGTAGCGACAAGTGGAGAACAGCATTAGATAGATCGAGACAAGCTCTATCGAAAGTTTATATTTTTGGTATAGGTCAGGTCAATATTGAGGTCACCAAAGGTCATCAAATGTCAGATTTTCCAGTTTTAGGATTTCGCTCCAGAAACCCCCAAATATGTCGGGAACTATGATAGCTAGGAATAAACTAAACTAAAAACATTCGAAAGCTCTTGAAAAATGCAATTACACTTGGTGTCCTCAAATTTAAGCTCAGGCCAATAGTTTAAGCTCCAGAGGTCATCAAAGGTAAAAGGCTATTTTTTTGGCAAAGCTGTTTTTCGCAAATAACATTTTACCTAATAAAGATAAGATTTTGACACCATCGTGTTTGTCTCGTCAAGGCACTTCGAATTATATTAATGTTGAACAGGTTAGATCAACTTCGAAATTTGACCTCAGGTCAAGGTCAAGTGGTGACCCAAGTAGGTCATGTTTGTTGCATATTTGGAGACGTGTATCGATGAGACAAACACATTAGTACCGGTTTCACTTCTCTATCTTTTTTCTGTCCGAGAGTTATTGGCAAAAAAAGTGTTGGTGACCTCGGATGACCTCGGCTGACCCTGTAGGGGTCACTGAATACAAATTGCATCTGGGTCATCAAGAATGGCCTATGATAACATGATCCATAAGGAATTGGGCTGCTATCATGCGTATCCTCGGAATAGGAAGCATTTGAATATTTCCCCAATGACTTATAATGGGAGGTCACGAAATTGACCCAACCTGAGGTCACCGATATAAAACAATCCCAGATAAACGAATTATAGGTACCTATGACCTTATGAAATCTTGCAAGTTTAAAACTGATCGGCTAACAACTGTGGATGTGGTATGACCGCAAGCTTTTTGGAGGCTGGGTCACGTGACTTGGCCTGGTAACCTGAGCTGAGATGACCCGAGGTCAATAATTTCAAACTATGTTGGTAATTGATGCCCAAACAGCTATGGAAAATTTGACAGCACTGCACGCCGCCGTTTTTCCGCTATTCATGAAAAACCGGAAGGAGTGGGGGGGGGGGGGCTGAAATCAACCCCGGCAGTGCGTGTGTTAATGAAGCACACCTACATATTACACTGTGTTCTGTTTAGGAGGTAAGGAGAGAGGACAGAGTGAGGACACTGTGTACCATGGACTACGGGCTGGTGTTTTTGAGCGAGGCACTGTCACTGTGGAGGGGACACTTGGACCGTGGACGGACGGTGCAATGGAAACTGTCATATTAAGTATATGCTCAAGTCCATAGCCCATCGTCCAAAGCACACAAATTGCATCGCTGGCCGCTGGCCATTCAAATTGCAGTCCAAAATTAAAGGGTATACAATGCAGTGAATATAATGTTGTGGATTGTAGGCCGTGATTTGTGTGTCGTGGACGGTTGACTGCGGACGGTGGTCTGTGCGGAGTGATTTGTGTGTCGTGGACGGTGGACTGCGAACGGTGGACTGCGGACGGTGGTCTGTGCGGAGTGATTTGTGTGTCGTGGACGGTGGACTGCGAACGGTGGACTGCGGACGGTGGTCTCTGTGCGGAGTGATTTGTGTGTCGTGGACGGTGGACTGCGAACGGTGGACTGCGAACGGTGGTCTCTGTGCGGAGTGATTTGTGTGTCGTGGACGGTGGACTGCGGACGGTGGTCTGTGCGGAGTGATTTGTGTGTCGTGGACGGTGGACTGCGAACGGTGGACTGCGGACGGTGGTCTCTGTGCGGAGTGATTTGTGTGTCGTGGACGGTGGACTGCGGACGGTGGTCTGTGCGGAGTGATTTGTGTGTCGTGGACGGTGGACTGCGAACGGTGGACTGCGGACGGTGGTCTCTGTGCGGAGTGATTTGTGTGTCGTGGACGGTGGACTGCGGACGGTGGTCTCTGTGCGGAGTGATTTGTGTGTCGTGGACGGTGGACTGCGGACGGTGGTCTGTGCGGAGTGATTTGTGTGTCGTGGACGGTGGACTGCGAACGGTGGACTGCGGACGGTGGTCTCTGTGCGGAGTGATTTGTGTGTCGTGGACGGTGGACTGCGGACGGTGGTCTCTGTGCGGAGTGATTTGTGTGTCGTGGACGGTGGACTGCGGACGGTGGTCTGTGCGGAGTGATTTGTGTGTCGTGGACGGTGGACTGCGAACGGTGGACTGCGGACGGTGGTCTCTGTGCGGAGTGATTTGTGTGTCGTGGACGGTGGACTGCGGACGGTGGTCTCTGTGCGGAGTGATTTGTGTGTCGTGGACGGTGGACTGCGGACGGTGGTCTGTGCGGAGTGATTTGTGTGTCGTGGACGGTGGACTGCCAACGGTGGACTGCGGACGGTGGTCTCTGTGCGGAGTGATTTGTGTGTCGTGGACGGTGGACTGCGGACGGTGGTCTCTGTGCGGAGTGATTTGTGTGTCGTGGACGGTGGACTGCGGACGGTGGTCTGTGCGGAGTGATTTGTGTGTCGTGGACGGTGGACTGCGAACGGTGGACTGCGGACGGTGGTCTCTGTGCGGAGTGATTTGTGTGTCGTGGACGGTGGACTGCGGACGGTGGTCTGTGAGGAGTGATTTGTGTGTCGTGGACGGTGGACTGCGAACGGTGGACTGCGGACGGTGGTCTCTGTGCGGAGTGATTTGTGTGTCGTGGACGGTGGACTGCGGACGGTGGTCTGTGCGGAGTGATTTGTGTGTCGTGGACGGTGGACTGCGAACGGTGGACTGTGCGGAGTGATTTGTGTGCCGTGGACGGTGGTTCTGCAGACGGTGGTCTCTGTGAGGAGTGATTTGTGTGCCGTGGACGGTGGTTCTGCGGACGGTGGTCTGTGCGGAGTGATTTGTGTGCCGTGGACGGTGGTTCTGCAGACGGTGGTCTCTGTGCGGAGTGATTTGTGTGCCGTGGACGGTGGTTCTGCGGACGGTGGTCTCTGTGCGGAGTGATTTGTGTGCCGTGGACGGTGGTTCTGCAGACGGTGGTCTCTGTGCGGAGTGATTTGTGTGCCGTGGACGGTGGTTCTGCGGACAGTGGTCTGCGCGGAGTGATTTGTGTGCCGTGGACGGTGGTTCTGCGGACGGTGGTCTCTGTGCGGAGTGATTTGTGTGCCGTGGACGGTGGTTCTGCAGACGGTGGTCTCTGTGCGGAGTGATTTGTGTGCCGTGGACGGTGGTTCTGCGGACGGTGGTCTCTGTGCGGAGTGATTTGTGTGTCGTGGACGGTGGTTCTGAGGACGGTGGTCTGTGCGGAGTGAACGTCCTCTCAGAGGTGTCTCGCTGTCTGCCGTGCCGACTGGTTCCGGCCGGCTGGTCGCCGCTCACACTCATCACATTCCTACCACGCTGCGCGGCCGCACGGTTTGTCGAGCCGGACCGGACCGGACCGGACCGGGCCGGGGACTCACTGCAAGCCACGCGGCTCGGGGAGCACCGTCGGCGGGCGGCTATTCTGAGACGTGCGACCGAAGGAGAGAACATCATATCCCCGCTGATAAATCAGGATCTGAAATTCAAAACAGCCGTCTATTATATATTGGACTGTGTTGTTGACATGGCTGCATGACTGCATGCCTACGCTGAGTACGCACAATGCAGTATGCATATGCACACTGCATTGGTGACTCATGCGTTGATAGAGCAGTTCAGCAACAGGCTCTCAGTCACAAACAGGGCCCTCTATAACAGACTTGTGCTCAATAAGGCCGAGTCAGTTTTAAGTAGTGAACAACTGCGACAGAAGCGCTGCAGCACATGCTCACTTTGTTCCATTTTATTTGGTTTCTTCACGTTTACGCCGATATTGGTGGGTAACGATTTATGACGAGTCGCTAATTTTCCTCAGTTTATGATCTGTAGCACACCCTTGGACGCAATTGATATTTAAGGTGTTCAGTTTGGGTCATTGATATTTAAGGTGTTCAAAAATGTGTTCAGTTTTATATTCAAAACGGATGCCCTTGACGAAAATGAACTTACAACATTGCCAACCGATAACAAGCTAACGTGCAGCATGTGTTGAGCCGCATGGCAGTAAATCCAGTGGCACTATGTTGTAAGGAAAAGATCAATATCTTATACATACAATCGCGATGAAATATCTTAGATGAGCTGCAGAAGGTCATGACAAGCCACAAACAGCAGTTACAGGATATCGTACTTGTAGTACATTAGAGTAACAGGAAAAGGCAGTCACATTCTTGGCGACTTAGGATCGCGGATAACACTAAATCTATCGTCAGAGCGATGTTGGTATGCGGCAAGGAATCAAACACTGAAGACAGGTGGAAGACCGCCGAATAACTTTCAACTGTGGGACATTTGAACTTGGACGTTTTAACTTTGTACAAGGACGCCAGCCCCATGGCTCACTAGAGCATTAACTGCATTACATTTTCAAATCAGCCTCGATGACATCCAGTTTCTGGCATCAGTTATAAGACCTAACTTTCTGTGAGCTCAACTTAACATAGATATATCTTAAGTTGATCTCACAGAAACTAATGAAATTTCTGCCAGGTGTCAGTGTTTTTTTGTTATTCTTTACATTATTGATGAAAAGCCAGAGCAAGTTGCATGCTCACACGATCGAACATTAAACGCATGCATTTGTATGCCAAGCGTTCGCCAACAAGTAGCAGAACAGTATACGCTTCCGTCCAGGCACGTAGCCAGGATTTCGTCCATGGGGGGGGGGGGGGGCGCCTCGAAAGGGCCCCCTTCCCGAGCGCTGAAAGGGCCCCTTCCCAAGCGTTGAAATGTCCAAACAAAACGGATGAAAAGGCACGTTACACGGATGGAAAATGCAGCATGACAGGTATGGCATGGGCCATACCAACTTTTAGAAGATTGAGTTAGCAAACTGTCATATCAGCTTTGCAACCAGCGACACCAATTTGGAATCAGCTATACCAACTTGGAATAATTGTTAAGCTCAAGACCTGGAACTCTTAAACAAATTGCGTCGCGGAGCGGCGCGAAAATTTTGAGTCGTATGCCAAATGCGTGCTGGCTAGGGACCAATTCGGCATGTTCAGAGGCCCTCTGACCTTCCAAGAAGCCCCTCTTGTGTGTCAAGGGGCCCTTCTGACCTGGCCATGCATTCTCATCAATGCGTCCCATTGCGTATGGTGCAGACCTCTAAAAATACTGCCTTCTTACTGTTGAAAGGCCCAGGGTCCCTTCAGATCGTCTAGGGGCCTCTCCGACCTTTTCAACGCCCGTTTTGTTGTTGTTGTGTGTGGAGTAAATCCTCTTTGTATTTAATCTTCATCTGGTATCTCTACGTGCTTTGGGCCCTTCCGGTCTGACCAGGGACTCCTCTGACCTTCCAAGAAGCCCCTCTTGTGTGTCAAGGGGCCCATTCGGCCTGTTCAGAGGTCCTTCCGACCTGGCCAGGGACTGAACTGGCTGCTTTGCCACTCTGCCGACATGCTCAGGGGCCCCTCCCACCTGCCCAGGGGCCCCTCCAGTCTGGCTAGGAACTCATCCGGCATGTTCAAGGGCCCTTCTGACTGGCCCAGGGACCGTTTCGGTCTAGCCAGGGGCCCCTCTGACTTGCCCAGGAGCCTCTCCGATCTGCCCAGCGACTCTTCTGGTCCGACTGCGCTGGCTGCTTTGTCGCCCTGCCGACATGCTCAGGGGGCCCTCCGACATGCCCCTCCGTGCTGGCTAGGGACCAATTCGGCATGTTCAGAGGCCCTCTGACCTTCCAAGAAGCCCCTCTTGTGTGTCAAGGGGCCCATTCGGCCTGTTCAGAGGTCCTTCTGACCTGGCCAGGGACTGAACTGGCTGCTCATTATAGCCATTGCACAAATGCGCCGTTTCTCGGCGCATTGTGTTATGTTGCTACTTCCCTATATAATTGGGCAATATACCCGAGCCCTTCCTGCTGGCCTCCAGAGTGGGGGGGGGGGGCGCACCCCCCGCTGCCCCCCCCCCCCCCTGGCTACGTGCCTGCTTCCGTCGCTGTCGAGCGTGCGACACATATCATAGACGGTCTTTCTATGACCGTGCTATGACCGTGCTATGATAGACGGTCTTTCTATGACCGTGATATGACCGTGCTATGATAGACGGTCTTTCTATGACCGTGCTATGACCGTGCTATGATAGACGGTCTTTCTATGACCGTGATATGACCGTGCTATGATAGACGGTCTTCCTATGACCGTGCTATGACCGTGCTATGATAGACGGTCTTTCTATGACCGTGCTATGACCGTGCTATGATAGACGGTCTTTCTATGACCGTGATATGACCGTGCTATGATAGACGGTCTTTCTATGACCGTGCTATGACCGTGCTATGATAGACGGTCTTTCTATGACCGTGCTTTGACCGTGCTATGATAGACGGTCTTTCTATGACCGTGCTATGACCGTGCTATGATAGACGGTCTTTCTATGACCGTGCTATGACCGTGCTATGATAGACGGTCTTTCTATGACCGTGCTTTGACCGTGCTATGATAGACGGTCTTTCTATGACCGTGCTATGACCGTGCTATGATAGACGGTCTTTCTATGACCGTGCTATGACCGTGCTATGATAGACGGTCTTTCTATGACCGTGCTATGACCGTGCTATGATAGACGGTCTTTCTATGGCCGTGCTATGACCGTGCTATGATAGACGGTCTTTATATGACCGTGCTATGACCGTGCTATGATAGACGGTCTTTCTATGACCGTGCTATGATCGTGCTATGATAAACGGTCTTTCTATGACCGTGCTATGACCGTGCTATGATAGACGGTCTTTCTATGACCGTGCTATGACCGTGCTATGATAGATGGTCTTTCTATGACCGTGCTATGACCGTGCTATGATAGACGGTCTTTCTATGACCGTGCTATGACCGTGCTATGATAGACGGTCTTTCTATGACCGTGCTATGACCGTGCTATGATAGACGGTCCTTCTATGACCGTGCTATGACCGTGCTATGATAGACGGTCTTTCTATGACCGTGCTATGACCGTGCTATGATAGACGGTCTTTCTATGACCGTGCTATGACCGTGCTATGATAGACGGTCTTTCTATGACCGTGCTATGACCGTGCTATGATAGACGGTCTTTCTATGACCGTGCTATGACCGTGCTATGGGTCCTTGTCGCCGGGCCGTGGTGAGACAGGCAAGTCACCAATTATTCCAAACCAATGGCTATAATGAGCTTTTCACGAATTACGACGAAGGATGGATAGTCAATGTTCATCGGTTGGAACTCAGGATTACTTAAGTAGTCAAGGACATTTACGCCAGTTACCCGGGCGTTAAAGAGAGATAATCACATTTTTTCACTAAAATGGATTTAGCACCTGAAATCGATAGACAGGGCCAAAATATGATGTAAACTCATCACATTTTGCATATAAACATTCCTACCGAAAGATATTGGCAGTTTCCTACCGATAAGCGATCCACGCTTATATCGGTCGGGACTCAGCAAGTACTCGGTAACGAATTCAGAAAATTAGCCTCCCTACGCATTGTTATTTATCATGAAGGTATGCAATATGTTTCCTGCACTCTATATTTTGCTAATATGTGCCAAACTGTTATGAACAATCAACAATAATTTGAAAAGGTGCATTGCAATCGGCAGTTTAGCTTGGCCCCGGACGGCGACCTATTTAGTGTCGGCGATTTGTTTATAAGTGCCCATTCAACAACGTTGAACAGGTTGATGCAAACGCGTTGCACTTTCCAATTGTGAAGAGAAAATACCGATCATTAATTTTCCAAAACTTCCAACTTTGAATAAGGGAATAATTTTATTTAATTCTTAAATTTAGATCACATCATTTTAATACCATAACGGTAGCCAAAGAAATTGTTGCTAACAAAATAAAAAGGTGATTATCTCCCTTTAAATTGGCGAATACCATGGCCAAGCTGATACTTACCGTGAAAGGCTTAGTCGCCGGCCTTATATTTCGTAATAGCCGTTTTCACGAAGGATTATTACGCTGAAATGTTTCTGAAAAGTTTCTGAAAAGTTTCTGAAAAGTTTCTGAAAAGTTTCTGAAAAGTTTCTGAGAAGTTTTGGTATAGCAAGAAGTCTTAGTATATTATACATTCCAAGAAATACATTACTGATTTAGGCGATATTATCACTATTCAATAGTTAGGGAAACATGTATTGAGCTCATAACAAGTTTATGATACAAAATTGACCGGTTTTAAAGAACATATGCGTCTAGAGTTCATTCGTTCAGTTTAGCATACCGTCATACTAGTTACTAAATCTGGCAGCGTCATGGATCACAGGTCTGTCTGCGCATGCGCAGTGATGTGCCAGCATAAATTCGCCGCCGCTTCCGACCCGCGTCCCGCACGCACATAGACAAAGCCAAGCCGCACAGGCCGGCCGCCGGATTGGGCCGGATTGGGCGAGTCCATTGCGTCCAATTGCGTCACACGCCACAGACAGTTTCTGAATCGTTCTGAAGTTTTGACAAGTTTCAGTCGGTGGAGATCTGGCATCACAACTGACCTATCAATACTTATCTAAGTACCACCAAAACACAATTTTGTCAACATAATATATTATTACCAACATATTACAAAACTATGAGGGACATTTCAAGCCAAGAATAGCATGTAAAAGTTGCGTAGTTAAGGAATGGATTGTCGAACTAAGACTTCTATACCCAAACTTGTTAAAACTTTTCAGAAACTTGCCAAAATCTTTCAGCGCAATAATCCTTCGTGAAAACGGCTAATATAAAATTGTTAAGCCTATTTATATCAGATTAGCAGTGTTATAGCAAACGAGAGCCAGTCAATGTGTATTTATCTATACCCCAGAACAACATTTGAACATTACGCATTACATTTGAACAGATTTGAACGTAACGGATTACAATCACTGTTAGGGCATCTTTACGCGATAAACGGTGAGAAAGCACGAGCGAGTGATGGCCGTTTTTACACTTGGTATCTTCATTTCCATTATAGATTCCATCGGCGCTTTCCCTGAGGAACATTTCGAATCGGACCATCATAAGTAATGTGCTTGGAATGATACATCGTCACACTCTCCGCAGGTGTGACATCAACAATCAATTCACTGAACTGAACATTGTGATTCAAATTACACAGCGTCGGCCCCAGGTGAACGTTCGTAAATAACCTGACTGACTTCAGGTCATCAGGTCACCAGGGAGGGGGGAGGGGTGGGGGCAGCGACATGCACACTGAGCTGACCGAATTGCGGCGTTGATTGTCCCAGTCTGTCCGTCCTGTCGAGCAGGTCACTCTGCGTCAGCGCAGGGTGTCGATGGATAGGGCGTCGGGCGTCGACAGGGCGTCAGCGCAGGGTGTCGATACGAACATGGCAATCGGACCACGAATACACCCTCCCTGCCGCGCCCAGATCTAGGGAAAGGTCCCGACAAAAGACGCTTCCCGCCTGCCGGCACATGACGACTGGAGACTGTGGATTCAGGAAACAGAGCGGTGCTACGCCGGCCATGCCCTGTCCAGTCCCCAGTCGTCTACACTCTGCTGCATCACTCTTGATCGAGCGTATTACCATGACAGGCCTTGATTTTACATATAAGACTTTTGCATGCCCTTAGGCCCCTGAAAATAAAACAGAAGAGCGTTCATCATGAGGCAGAGACAGTTCTATGTTCGATACAGTTTCGTCTTTATGGCTGCAGCGAACCTTTGCCTGGATTTTTGTCTGAGCCATGAAGCTGCCAGTAGAATTATCTGAGCCACGAATTCAAACCATTCCAACACCGCCACCTCCTCTTCCGCCCTCCAATCGACCGTTTATCGACCTGTCACGCCTAGCACGCGAGACCCGCCAGTCAGCCTTGTCAGACAGTCTGACAGACAGCCTGACAGACAGTCTGACAAACAGCCGGACAGACAATCTGACAGACAGTCTGACATACAGTCTGACAGTCAGCCTTGTCAGACAGTCTGACAGACAGTCTGACAGACAGTCTGACAGACAGTCTGACAGACAGTCTGACAGACAGTCTGACAGACAGTCTGATAGGCTGGCTGACAGACATTCTGACAGACTGGCTGACATACAGTCTAACAGTCAGGCTGACAGACTGGCTGACGGTCAGACGGCGGCAGTATGACAGACAGTCTGACAGCCAGTCTGAGAGCCAGTCTGACAGACTGTGGCTGACAGGCTGGCTGACAGACTGCCTGACAGACTGGCTGACAAACTGGCTGACGGTCAGACGGCGGCAGTATGACACAGTTCCCGGTCGAGACCGTCCGGCGGCGTGCTCACAGCCTCACGCACTGGCCATATGGCGCGGTGACTAATCCTAAAAACCCGCGTCACTGGCCCAATTCGTCCACGACAAGCGTCAGGACCGGACGGCGGTCATAACGCGTTGGCGCGTTCTCTTTAGGCTCCAGTCACCTTGTAGAACCAGCGACACTGCAGTGAGGTACTCCTGACGGGACCACCGCAGGGGCTTCCTCCAGCCCTCAGGCAGTACCATAGCCTCGGTGCCCGCCTACGTGCTGTCCTCTCCGCCAGGCCGTCACGTCCGAAGTACTTATATCAATGGCACGTCCGCCAATCGTCCGTCGAACCCCGGCTCGCATGGAGCTGTGCGCGCTAATGCGTCATGTTTGTATGTGACGCGCCGTGGTGCGGCCGCCCTCGTCGGAGTGAACGTGACGCAGCAGCGACGATTGTCGACGAATGTGACGCGCCGCCGGCAGGAGTCGTTCTGCGGACCGAGTCGGCGCCAGCGGTCCGCGGCGCAACTAATTGTTTTCACCTCAGTCAGACCTGGGGGATGGATTCGAGCGTGAGAGCGTTGTAAAATCTCTCCCGAGAGAGAAAACAGCGCGAAGACGTTCAGCCCATTCTGATCTCGCGGCTCGCAATTAGACGCATTCGAGATGGTACCACTTTCGACACGAAAGAGCATCATCGCGCCCGTGGCCCAGCCCGCCCATCGCATCTTTCAACGAGCCAAACTACCATCACTAACCAACGCCCAGCGGGCGGCCGGCCGGCCAGCCCCATCAAATACCAATTTTCAATAACGCACCGATCGATTTCGCCGTCGCTCGGTTTCCCCGGCGATACATCATGGGCACAGAGCAACCCGCTCTCTGTCAGAGACTGTACCGGCACCTGGCCGGCCGCGGCAGGTACGCCTCTCACAGGTACAGTCCCGGGCAGAGGCGGCAGGCCGCGGCGGCGGCGGAGGCGCTGCAGGAGCCCGTCAGTGCGGCGGCGCGTCCCTTCCCCGTCTGGTGGGTGGCTGTTCCTCCGGCGTGGAGCGCACACGGAGAGGAGCGACTGGTGACCAGTCAGGTAGGTCACGAGAAGAATTTATCGGGGTCGTCGGGTTGTTCGTCCAGGTTGCAGATATTACATTCGGAGCTTTGATTGGTAGTTGGCAGTGTAGTTAATTTGCTGTCCCCGGTGGACAGCATCGTGGGCCTTCGCAGCTTTTATGAACGTCCAGTATGCAAAATATCGTTAAAAAAACTGACCATGACTGGAAATTATTTTATGGAACATATTCGTAAACCGGTGCCCAAAGGATGTATCTTTGAAGGCGTAAACCGACCATCAAGAAGCAGACTTGTTTGATGTGTACTTGCGCTCATTTAAAATTATACCGTGACTGCGGTTGCAAAAGTGCATTGACAACTACCAATGCGGTTCTGTGCGGTCACTTTGTACTGACCGCTTGGCCACGATTAATTAAGATTCCAGCCATTTCTTAATGAGCCTTGGGTTAATGACCGTGGGATTCCGCGCAGGCTCCCAGAATGGTCCGTTGGCCGGAAGTTCACATTGTTCTTGGTCGATAGCATCCCCGGAAATCCGGTTCTCCGCAGAGACTGCCGAGGTCCCTACACTCTTGAATTGTCTGTTCTGCACCATATCTGCTACCTGGGGGTTCTGTAACATGCATTATGTCACCGAAGAACTGTCCGTTCCACATCTACATTCTAAAACACTGCCTAATGCCGACTTCGTTCGAAAGAAGACGCAAAATATATAGTCGAGCATCAGGTAACATTACGTACGCCGTGCACAGTTCGAGGAAACGTTGGCACCATTCGCGCACCACTCGGGCGGCGAGCTGACGGCAGCGTTTCATTGCCGGACTGCGATGGGTCGTGATCACACGGCGGAACGGCGGCCGTCACCACAGGGGGGCGGCAGGACGGGCTGGTCCTTCCTGCCGGGAACGGCGGGGCAGCGCTGGGTGGGGTGTTTCCTGTCCGTGTGCAGCGGCCCGCGGCCGGCGACGGTCGTGATCCCGCCGGCTATGGGTGCCGGGGTCGGCCGGGTCGTGCAGGGGGTCAGAGCTGCAGCCGGCCTTGTCATACAGCGCCGTCTGTTCTGAACAGAGCTCTTCCTGTCCCTTCTCCTTCATGGGTGTGAAGTGACCATGATGCTAGCACCTCAATTTGTGTCATGATGATAAGAAGGTCGTATCCACCCTCTGTGCCCCGGTCAAAGAAAGTCGTATCCGCCCTTTGGGCTCTGGCCTTCGTGTTCACAGATAAGGGTACAGTGGAGCAACCCGATCCTTAGCTGTGGGATCGGCTCAGAAAAACGCACCTTTTGGTCCCCTCCTTGCCCAGAGAAACGTTTTGGCAGGAGACTTACGGACTTCCGAAGGCTGCATTCACAAGTCACAACCCATTGCATCAAAGTTCTAAGATCATCAGCAACTGCTTCCCACCAGAGTAAAAGCTTTGGCAAATGCATAGGGCGAAATTACGTCGAGTCAGCAATTGCAAGACCTGTTGGTGCGCGCAGTGTAGCAGCTGCTCGGTACCTCAGCCTCTAATTAGCCCCCTCCCCACCAGGGTCCGTCCTCCCCGTCGCCCGGTCGGCGGCAGGGGCGGCCGGTGGTCAGCAGCAGCGGCGGCAGTTGGCGGCGCAGGGGTGGCAGTTGGCGGCGCGTTCCGCTCGGCTGGGGACCGTGTCACGCACCTGGCCAGATGGCTGGCTGGCCAGCCCTCCCTCCTCCCTGCCCGCCGCCAGGCTGTCGGCCTGTCGCTCCGGTTGGCCACGCCCAGCTCCGCAGCAGGGGGAGGGCAGCCCGACACCGCTGCGGTGACAAATCGATCAAAACCAATCACCAAATTACCGACATTACAGGGCTTGGTCAACAGTCGCCGGGACTCGCTGCAGCTGAAGCCAGGGCTCGGCTGAATGTCGCGAGGACTCAGCCGACTGTCGGCAAGACTCAGCTGACTGTCAGCAGGACTCAGTCGACTGTTGTCAGGACTCAAATCGCAAGTCTGTCGTCAGGACTCCGCTGTCTGTCGTCAGGACTCAGCGCTGTCGGTTGCTATGACTCCGCTGACTGTTGGTATGACTCCGCTGTCTGTCGTCAGGACTTCGCTGACTGTCGTCAGGACTCAGCGCTGTCGGTTGTTATGACTCCGCTGACTGTTGGTATGACTCCGCTGACTGTCGTCAGGACTCAGCGCTGTCGGTTGTTATGACTCCGCTGACTGTTGGTATGACTCCGCTGTCTGTCGTCAGGACTCCGCTGTCTGTCGTCAGGACTCCGCTGTCTGTCGTCAGGACTCAGCGCTGTCGGTTGTTATGACTCCGCTGACTGTTGGTATGACTCCGCTGTCTGTCGTCTGGACTTCGCTGACTGTCGTCAGGACTCAGCGCTGTCGGTTGTTATGACTCCGCTGACCGTCGGTTAGTCTCAGCTGCCTGCCGGACATTGGGCCGGCCGGTGCCGGGTTTGGCGGCGGCCTGCAGCAGTGGGCCGTTACATATCGGCTGCCGGTCCGGTCCGACCGCTGCACCGTGCATACAGAGCGCCGTGCTGACGTTGCCGGAGCGACTCCGACACTGCCGGGCACACCGTTACCCGCCTGTGGCCCGAGCGAGACGACCGGGAACGCCTGGAAAGCAGGACAGTGGTGTATTGGCTTCATACACATACATGTGTGCATTCAAGAGAAACCTCATGTTTGCTTGGTGAATGCGAGGAGTTTCACACATCGAAGCCAGAGGGAATACGATGCAGGTGATTCCCTTGGCAACGCATAAATCTTAAGGCTTCCGATCGTAAGATATCGTGCTGCCTTCAGATACTTATGAAGAAGGGTTCCTTGAATTTGATAGCATGTCACATTATCACATATGCGCATAGCTCAGAATCCATTGCATTGTAACAGTGTCATTGATTATGCATGCTGACTGATAGAAGTTGAGGTCGGTGTCCCATCATTCGATACACTTCAGTGTTTGTTGCTGGCCAACCTGTCGGCACCAAGTACTATACAGGCCAAGGGGTCGATTTATCACGTGGACTCTTGGTTTTCGCCTCCTTTTTGCAGTATTCATGCATACTGTTTCTCAACACTCGGACAATGATTCAAAACAAGAGCTGCATGACCCAGATAGCAAACCGTGGAGAGCCAAAACACAACAAAACACCACAAACCCTGCCTCAGAACACATTGTTATTCCGATTGTGAGTTGACAAGTGGAAAGGACCTGTCTTACGTTTAGCTCCTGTATGACCTAAGTTTGAACTCAGAGACTCAGCGAAACTCGGTGAGATCTGACTTCCAACGGGTCTTTGTCATGTTTTATACTCCCGAGCAGGCTTGAAAAGATCATTAACACCACTCTAAGCATAATCACCTAGCATTTAATTCGCCCAGCGAAATCTGTTTCGCACAACTACCGCATCGTCAGCACACTCGCCGCTTTCCTCTCTCGTCGGCCATTGTCCACGTTTCCTGGTATTGCTCAGCTAATTGCTTCCAATCAGCATCATCTTTCATCACGGCGACGTCTCGCGAAACGAAATCGTCCCGCCGAGACCTAATGGTCCATTTACTTGGCGTTCTCTGTTGTTTGCGCGACACGTCGGCAACAGCTGATCAACGGGGACCGGCGGCAGCATACGTCCGGTTCCCAGAGGCTCCTCCACCCCTCCCCTTCCCTCCCCACCCACCTGCCCGCCACCAGCCGCCGCCCACCGCCCGCCGCCCGCCGCCCACCGTCCGCCGTCCGCCGTCCAACGTCCGCCGCCCGCCGTCCGCCGTCCGCCGTCCGCCGTCCGCCGTCCGCCGCCGCCGCCGCCGTCTCCGGTCGCGCTGGGCTCCGTGACTAATAGGCTCTCTTCAACCATGCCGTTGTGGCGGCGGCGAAACACGGTACCGCGAGTTGGCAGCGTCCGCCCGACGGTTTAGAATGCTGCGTCCTCTGTCCCCGCCCCCGCCCAACACCGGGTCGTGTCCGTCTCATCCGCCCCCGCCCGCCGCCGAGTCGGGGGCGGGCTGGGATATACCGAGCGGTGCCACCTGTCGCCCCCCCCCGCGCTAAGAAAGGAAAAGTCGTCCAGCCGCCCGCGGCAGGCAGCAGACCTGTCTCCCTATGCCCCGTATGTCGCGGCAGGTTGCGGTTTGGTGTAATGTGGTGTGGGGAGGTGCGGGTTGTCCGGCGCGGTTTGGTGTACTGTGGTGTGTGGGGAGGTGGCGCGGTCTCGGTGTGGCCCACTGCGGCCCAGGTCGTGTTGGCGCGGTCTCGGTGTGGGTCACGGGCGGGGTCAGTGGTGAGGGAGGTGAGGAGGGTCCGGCCGCGTGCCGCCACCGAGTCAGCACCGTTAGCCGCCTCCTCCGCACGTGGCTCAACCGATGCTCAGCCGCCGCCGCCGCCGCCGCCTCCGCCGCCGCCGCTGGCCACGATACGACCCATGGGGATAACAATCGGCTGTAGATTTCTAGCTGGATATTCCCGGCCGGCCGTGACACTGGGTTTTTGGCAACAGAGCAGGTCGCTTGCCCACGGCGCATGACGCTGTGAATTGCAGAGTTGAGCAGGTTAACGGATTAGTTGCGGCATCCGGTGTAGAAAGAGACGTCTACCGTGCATGCCAGTCATGACAACATACAACTTACAAGCCGACTATACAGTGCATGCAGCGCTGCGTTATTGTGCAGACGTACTCTGCGTGAAGAAAGCAGCAGCTGCCATTCGATTACCGCAATCAGTACCAACACCCGCTACCTATTGAGAGCTCATTGCACTGCTCGAACTGACAGCCCCTGACCAGCCTCCCTCCACCTGGCGTGCCCGAGTTCGGCCTCTACACGGGATGGCCCGCTCAGAAGTGCTCCGGTGAGTGCCCGCGGGCGGTGTTAATTGGAGACCTGGCCGCCAGGTGGCAGGCCGGTAATCTCCCACCGCTCCACTCGGATCGTGTAATGAGTTTGGCTCGACTATCGCGGCCGTGTTTGGGGCCGATAGCTGCCGGCGGGATGGTCGCTCGCCGGAACCTCTGATAGGCTCCGGTCGATAGTCACATGCGCTGGACGGGCAAAGGTCGGCAGTGAACTGACGGCTGACCCCATATAAGGAGCGAGTCGGCAGTGAACTGACCTGACCCCCATATAAGGAGCGAGTCGGTACTCAGAGTATTGCTTGAAACCTTTGAGCGATGCAACTATAATAACATGTTGCAGAGCTGCGGTTGGGAGGTGAAAGGATCAAAATACACAGTCATTATATGGAAAAACCTGTTCTGGTTGCATTCTCTTAATTATGGCGCAAATAAGCGGCCTTAATTAGGGCGCTTAATTATGTATGCCCACCGGTGTCTCTCCACTGTAATTTGGCGGCGCGAGTTTGCAACACGACACCAACGTGCTGGACACTGGCATTTCGTCAGGTGTCGACAGCTATCTCCAAACCGGCCCGTTTCCGGAGCAGAGCGGACGCCTCGGTAACGCACGGACTCGGTAACGCCTCGGTAGCCGGTACTGCGCTGACTCGGTAGCGACTGTGCCCGTGACGTCACGTCACCAGCCTCTGCGGCCAGGCTGAACTGATGGACGAAACACAACGGTGCGCCGCGGCTGTGGAGCAGCACCGGAACGGAACACGGCCGGAATATGCGGCCCGCGGTGTGACTGCCACCGCTGCCGCCTCCGGCAGGGCCGCGGCCAGCCGGCAAACCGCAGCCCGCCGTCTCAGAGATGAGCCGCCACCGTCTGACCGCTGCCTGGCCAGAGACGCAGATCCAGACTGTTCCGGAGACGCAGATCCAGACTGTTCCGGAGACGGGGATGGATATATGTGACACACACATAGACGCAGTGGTGGCGGAAGGTATTTTCGGATGGGGGGTAAAGAACCCCAGAGGGCTCACTCGGTCAAAGCCCTCACCCTCCAGAGCCAAAGCCCCCCCCCAACAACAACAACAAAAAACGCGAAATGGTATCTCCTCGGATTTAGGCCATTATGTATTGCAGGGCCTCTAAATGGTCGCAAAAAAACGTCGAACAGGCCCATGTTGAAGTCTCAGACCTTCCGAGGGCCCCTCAAGCCAAACGAGGGCCCCCTCAGGCCGACTTCTGTCGGCCTTAGAGGGCCCCTCAGGCTGGCTGGGGCACTTAGGGGCCCTCGGTCAACTTCTTGTAGGGTCCCTTTTACAAATTTATGGGGGCAAAATCATATGTTAACCCCCCACAACTTCTCGAGTAGGGGGGTCACTGGCGGATCCAGGGAGAGGGCATCAGGGGCAAATGCCCCCCCCCCTCAGGAATCTGGGTGCATTCAATACAAGTATGCCCCCCCCCGCCGCGCGCGCGTTCCCTGCATTTAAATGTGCCGTGCTGAAACCCTGCAAATTCCGTGCCGTGCTGAAACGAGCAATATGGTATAGTCGCGACTGAAGTGTTGTACTCATCTTACATGCATGCATCTACATTGTGTGGACTGCGGAATATGTTCGGCTTAGGCGACTGCCATACCTTTTTAACCGTCGTTGTTTTAATTTCATTTGACGTGTCTGGTGAAAAGCCACCGCGAAGATGTGGACCCATGATAAATACATCTGTATCTGAACGTGAAAAAGACGATTATCTTAGGAGAAAACTTCATGAAAACGGAAGTTTTCTCTCGAGTGATCGAATTTGAAGTTTCTATATATCTCTTTCTTTCAATGATAGACAAAACAGCGCACCTGATGCAATTCAAGCAGCCCCGGTGACACTTAACCCGCGTGGCGATGGGGGGGGGGGGGGGGGGGTCAGAATCTGCCCCCCTGCCGGATTTTCTCAATAACTTGAAAAACTATGATATACATCAACGTGAAACTTTCAGTACCTTATGCTCCATCAATTCTACGTCTTCTCAGTAAATTTCAATAAAATTGATGCAGTATTTTGGGAGATAATGACATTTTAAGGGGAATATCCCACCTTAACATTATATTTGAGTTGATGGCTTGGCCTTGCAATTAAGTATGGTAGCAGTTAAAACAACCACAATGATCTAATCAAAAATATGTTAGAGTTTGATTTTGACATCTGTAAAAAAAAACTGATAATGATAGTCGACTTGTTTTAAGGTCAGCCTTGGAATATTTTCGTCTTTCATTTCTCGATCCCCGGGTGGTTCGCAATCTGGAGGCTAGCACTATCAACTGGAGTTGATGCAGCAGTTGGCCGCCAGGGACCGCTAGGTACCGAGTGTTATGACGTCGCAAGCAAATGGTACCAGTTAAATATTTAACGCTAAATATTTATTTATAAATAAATAAATAAATAAATCAATATTTAGTGGTACCATTTGCTTGCGACGTCATAACACCCTGGCTCACTAGCGGTCCCTGGCGGCCAACTGCTGCAACAACTCCAGTTGATAATGCTAGCCAATCTAGACACCGGGTGGCTCGCTGTTTTTATGCGCAATAGATATCGACAAAAAAAAATGTGACATACATTTGGCGGCACAAAGGATTTCCCTGTTATTTAAAAAAAAACAGCATATGACGTCACCAACCCAACTCTACGCTTAAAACTAAAAGTTGAATATCTTCCAAGATAAACATTTTGTTTCAGAAAAAAAGTTCACGAACATGTTCAGCTGACCTGGCCTGACATGTAGACATACCATTAAGTGTGATTTGACAACTTTCAAAAAGGTGGGACAGTCCCTTTAACCCGGCATTGACTGGGGTCTCAGCAGAACGCCATTGACTGGGAGGGGGGAGTAAACGCCCCCTGGTTATCTTCCGAACCAATGATCGCAGCGAGACGCGCAAGGCGGCAATCGAAAGCTCTCAATGAGATGAATCTAAAGCATGCTCAAAAATGTCAAAGTAAGATCAAATGTCAGGTCACGGTCAGGTCAAAGATATCGACGTATTTGAGTTTATGGGACATACTTTCCATCCAAAACCTTCGATTGCGACTAGTTTCACCCAAAGTGCTGCTAAAGGTATGATACATATCCCGCATGAGCTAAAGTGAGATTGTTGGCCAAGGTCAAGGTCAGGTCACAAAAGGTCCCTATGCTAAAAATATCTACGAAAGTCATGCAACACATGTTTTATGAGTTATTTTCCACGTATAATTCGATAGTGATAGTCATTGTACTACCTGACTTCATTTACGTGAAGTAAATGTCAATTTCAGGTCAAGTTTAGGTCACCGAAAGTCATAATTTTAAATTGTTAAATCTAAACAAAAAAGGCATGTTGATAGACCAGTTTTGTCGCAGAAAAACAGTGGTGACATCTATTTGTCTATCTAGTCAATAAAAGCCAGGAAACGCAATTTCAAAATATGACGTCATGAGTTACCCATACTTTAGATGTCATAAGTCAGTCAAAAATAGAGATATCAGTTCGAAATTCGGTATGGTAGTTGCCCATGTATGGTTCTCTGACATATCTTCCTGTTTTTTTAATAGTTTCGAAAATTTTGATTTCGTGATAATACAAAAAACCGTTTTTTATAGTTTTTTGGGGTAAAAAACTACAATTAAAAAAATCATAAATAGCCAGTTTGTAGCCGTTGCAATTTTCTATCTTTTGGCGTTTTTCGATTGCATTTGTAAAAAAAAATGTGGCATGTGTACGGGCTGGCAAAGTTTAGCTGATTTTGGTGTATAACTCGTTTGTAGTGACGTCACTAAATTCGCTATAACTGTACAAATTTCGACGACATTTCTTCATTTTTGCACACAAGACGTAAAAATGATGTATATGAAGGTACCCGAAGTTTCACGTAGATAGCGCGATTAGTTTTTCAGCTATTGCGAAAATTCATCAGGGGGGGGGGGGGGGCGTTAAACGCCCCCCCCCCAGTCAATAGCTTGTTAATGACGTCATGTCATGCCATTTTTGGTGGAAAAACTATAAATGTTTGAAAAATCGTAGAAAATAGAGTTTTGAAGCAAATACAAATACAGAAATGTCAAAAGAATGGAAATAACATTGTCCTAAACATGGATATCTCGGCTGTGCAATTTTTTTACCCCAAGAAAAAGCAAAAAACGGCATTTTTGTTCGCGGAAAAAAATCCCACAAAATCATTTTTTCCACCCCCCACAGTGCCAATTTTCCACAATCCACAGAATTTATTAAGCTCGAATACTAAAATAAGGTGACCGGCCTAAATCCGTGGAGGGGGAAAATGGGGGTACCTTTTTGCCACAAAAAAAAGATCCCCCCCCACGGAGAGAGGCTGGATCCCCAAGTGGGGTGGGGGGGGGGGGGGGGGGGAGCTACTTGAAGGCACTTCAGGCTGATTGGAGGCAATTCAGGCTCGAGTGAGTGTGACACTCTTATCTTGCTGAGTGTGACACTGAGGTAGCCTGCTGTTGGGCACAGTACTGCGGTAGTGTCTAATTTCCGAGTCAGCAGTCAGTTCCGTGTAAGCTGAAAATACGAACAGCTGACGCGGTGACTGGCCTGAATACATGCATAATTGGTCTAGACAGACCTGCGTTTAACGCTTGGTCTCGAAAGACGTCCTGCTGAGCTTCAGGTCGCTACCCTCTCACCTGAGAGATGGCTGCTTCTTCATCGGCACACAAAAGCCGACAGCCAGATGGTACGAATTTAGCGCTTTTCGTTCCTCTCCGCCTCAAAACGGACATGACCAATTCGACTAATGGAGCCGAGCCCGTGATTTGGGATGTCAGATGGTTCAGCGGAGAATTCACCGGTGTCATTCGGCCGTTAGCCATATAGACGCCCGCTCCCTCTACTAAAGTGGCATAGCCTGCTGTTGGGCCTCGTTCTGGAGTCTAACGCTCTTCTCCCTCATGGCCCACCTATCGACACGCTCAAGCGTGAGCTGTAACTCATTTTACAGCCATTGAGAGTGGCGTTTTTGCCTCATCAGGGAGTCCAACAGGCGTGACCGTATGCGTCGGCTCCCCAGTCGATCAGAGTTCGACGGAGCGGGTGGATGCACCCGCAGGGTGGCCGCTGACCTGAGGTCACCGCAGGTCGCCAGCTGAGCCCAGTCGGCTCCAGTCGGCCCAAGTCGACCCCAGAGGCCAGACCTGCAGAGGTGCCAGCTAGCTACTCACGCTGCAGGCTGAAGTGACACAGCGGGTCGCCCCGTTCGGATGGGAACTTAGGAGGCGTGAAGTGCAATGAATTAGGCTAAA
Organism: Chirona hameri; assembly: GCA_036785665.1. NCBI lineage: Eukaryota > Metazoa > Arthropoda > Thecostraca > Balanomorpha > Balanidae > Chirona > Chirona hameri. Next base: position 112,887 of record JAXIVJ010000726.1, on the reverse strand, counting down.
TATATACCTACCTGACAAATTACGGGTACTTGTCTATGCGTACTTTCACGCATTATTCATTGAGGGAGAACCGGCCATGTCTCAGAACAGTTCAAAATATCACAATTCGAGGCCAAGCGATCAACGTAAACAGCTTGCATTCGGGCTAAAGGTATTCGTGTGTATCTCCTGCATCTACTTGCTTTTATCGAACCATCGAGGTCGTTCCGAGAAACAAGGCGTTACCAGGAAACGTACCAGAACAAATCCGTATTATCTTATGACTCGAGCGATAGCAACAATGGCAGGAAAGTGATAGTTTGCAGCATTGCATGCGTATCTTCGTTAAAGATATACATCGATGTGAAAATGTCACTTTTGTTTTAGGCAGCGTTTGCATCTGAAGTTGTCTTACACGCGTCAAGTGCAAACGAGGCTATTTCCGGTGATCATTTCGTCAGCTCTATCGTGTAGTTTCGCTCACGAGCAGTGACGGCGGAAGGTATTTTTGGATGGGGGAAAAGAATACCAGGGAGCCCCTCGGTCAAGGGCCCCTCCCCCACTGCTAAAGCCTCCCCCCACACACACAAAGGCATCATCGGAATTTAGGCCACTATATTTTGCAGGGCCTCTAAATGGTCGCAAAACACGTCGGACATGCCCATGTTGAAGTCTCAGGCCTTCCGAGGTCCCCCTCAGGCCTACCGAGTGCCCCCTCTCAGGTCGACTGAGGGCCTTCTGTCGGCCTTAGAGGGCCCCCTCAGGTTGGCTGGGGCCTGGAGCACCTCGGGGCCCTCGGACATTTTTTTTCGGTAAACAAAATCGAACTAACTTGTTGGAGGGCTCCTCTTACAAATGTATGGGGGTCATATGTTTGCCCCCACCCCCCAAAAACACGTCTTGAGTGGGGGGAAGCTGCCCCCACCCTCTTCCGCCGTCCCTGCTCACGATAATATGATAGGGTAGGATATGCACCTGATTCGATGTATCTACTTTGCACATCGCGCCTTGCCTTGCACCTGGCTTTCGCTGCCGCCGTCCCCGTCTCGTGGGCGTGTCTCCGGGGCTGGGTGTCTCCCTTTGTGTGGGTCCGGAGGGCGCGTCTCTTTGTACGGCTGTCGGCGGGCCTGTGGGACCGTGTATCGCCGGTGTCGGCGGCCCGGCCCGGCCCGGCGCCGCCCCGCTGCGTGGCGTCGCACGGCGTGACGCTCGCGGGCCGTGACGGTGACGTGACGCGGCGCCGGCGCGCAGGGTCAGTCTCCGGCCGGCCGTGGGAGCGGGCACACCGCCACCGACGCACCACCGCACCGCCACAGCAGGGCACAGCGACCTCCTGTGACACGGGCAGCTGCAATAATCAGCGGGACGTGCGCACGACTGTGCGACTGTGGCTGACGTGCCTCCAACCCACGAGGAGACGAGCTCCAGGCGGTGTGCTCTCAAGCCGCGGGGTATTGCGAGCGTCCTTGCTCGCCTTGAGCCGTGTTCTGAAGACCGTCTGCCGTGCCGACTGAGAGCAGAGAGATAGACTGCCGACCCGGGACGTCAGCACAGGTGGCGGCACGCCGCACCTGTCGCGCCCGCGCTCCTCCCGAGACAGCGCCGGAGAGCGACAGGCGGCGGCCAGCTGGCGCCATGGCAGCCGAGGTGGCCGTTCGACCAGGTACGATGACCTCAGCTCAGGGTCACGGCCGTCACGAGCGGGGTGAGGGTCGGGAGACGTCGATCGCGATGATGCAGCGGATCTGAGGTGGCTGGCGAGGGCCTATTTGATTTAAAGGATGACACAAGTTTGGGTGGCTGTGACTTCGCTTTTGTGATACGAGCAGCTCTCGTGTCCACGAATATGTAGGAGAACCTAGTGGCCTGCCATTCTAGTGTATTCTTCATTTGACGCATGCACCGGCCTTGGACCAAATTTATGAGTACGATTCTAAGTGATCAATGTCTTGTAATTTTCTCGATATAAATATGGTTAAAGTCAATTAGAGTAGCATGTATAACTTGGTAGATACTTATTTGTGTCCCTGCTTGTTTCCAATTCTCCTTCGTTACGGACCGAGCCACTCATTTGCCGCTGCCGGGCGGCTGGAAGCGTAAGGCCGCCATAGAGAAACAGGGCTAAATTCGTAATATAATCATGTTTACAACGTATTCTTCATGAAATGTGACAAACATACCCCATAATACCATTGTTCAGACATAAGCTACCCAATTCCGGTACTTTGTAACTGTTGCGGTTGGTCCACCTTTTTGTATTATATAAAACAATTATTGGTCATATTTAACGTTACAAATGTCGGAAAATGCCTCCTCCCTGGATCATTTGTGGTTATTGAATGAACAACGCATAATTTTGAAACAATGTAACCCCCGTTCTATATAGAAAATGTGCCGGGAATCCAATGCTACTTCTTCCTGTAGCGTTGCATGGTTGTCCACCAAATTGCATTGCATTGGCAAATTATTGCTGGCAACGACAAATAATTGGCAAATGCTTTCCATTTAGAGGTCACACATCAGATCGGGCCAACTTTTTATAGTCTGGTGTGTTACTTTAACCCTTCTTGATGTTTCAGGCAAATATTTTGCTCAGGGGCCCTTGCAAGGTCACATGAGGCCATCCGAGGTCACCAACACTTTTTTGTCAATAACTATCGACAGATGAAACATAGAGAAGTGAAACCGGCACCAATGTGTTTGTCTCGTCGATGCACGTCTCCCAACATGCAACATGATTTACTTGGATCACCACTTGACCTTGACCTGATGTCATTTTTTTTAGTTGAGCTAACCTGGTCAGCTCGAATATGATTCAAAGCGCCTTGACGAGACGAACACGATGGCGTCAAAATTATTGCCTTATCTTTATTAGGTAAAAGTTATTTGTGAAAAACAACAGTTTTACCAAAAATAGCCTTTTTGAATTTTGATGACCTCTGGAGCCTAAACTGTTGACCTGAGCTAAAATGTGCGATAACCTTAGCGATTGCATTGTTCAAGAGCTTTCTATTGCTTTTTTACGTTTGTTCCTGTATGTCATAGTTCCCAAGATATTTTGGGGGTTTACGAAGCGAAGTCCTAAAACTGGAAAATCTGACTTTTGATGACCTCTGGTGACCTCAATATTTGCCTGAGCCAAAACATGAATGAAATAGTTTTAAAATGTTTTTGACGAGCTTTCAAACGTTAGGTCGCAAGGTGAGGGGAAGGTAAAGGTAGGTAGGTAATCGCGCCAACAGTTCCGTCAGACGAAAACGTACACATTTATAAAATATTCCACTCATGATCGCCCAGGAATCCAAATGATTTTTTAATAATTTACTTTTTGCCAGTTCTATATTAAACTGTCATAGACAATAAGCGCAAGGTATTGAAGAATGAATAGTTGTGTACTATATAACAATTTATTTTCCGTGCATCCGCTAATAACCCAGACAAATGATGAGTTCATGTCATGAGACCTCCAGGCCATCGTTCCCTAACGTTAATACCTTCCAAGAATAGGGTGGGTGACACCTTTTGGAAATATAATTAACTGCATACGCTTTTTAATTTTAAAGTGCACTGACGGAATAGTGATGTTGAGTTTGCAACATTCAAAAGAAAATAACAGTCCGCAAAGAAGTGATTCTAAATAGTGATGTGGCCACTCCAATTTTACGAATGCTTGGCAAGCATAAGTGGTGCAAATGTATTTTTTTATCTAATGGGGGAGTTTCGGGTACCAAATTTTGCAGGTAACATCGGACACGCTTAATCGACCGATACACACCAAAAACTCCATATTGGCCTGCGAGGTGGCAATGTCCCTTTAAGGTATGGTCAGGGGATGTTTTTAAGCAAATTTGTAGGTGTCGAGATAGTTGTTGCATAATTTTCTGTCTCTTCAACTCATTTCAGCTCGTTTTTATTTAGAGTCCCCTACGCAATTAGTCCATTTTTAATCAAATGGCGTTCTGCCTTTTATCCGAATGAAGCATATGTTTCGATGTCACTCCGATGTGTTTTGAACCCGATCTGAATGGCTATCTTTATTGCGCGGTCGTCGTAAAACCAGCACTATCTTTCTAGCCCGTCCACTGGGTTATGTTCTTGTCCGGTTTCCCACGTTGCAGTCTCCACCATTATCGCTGAGACCACAGCTTCGCCGAATGAACGGTGGGATCGGGTGGAGCACCCCCAGCGGGGTGGACCAACTTTCTCCCATTCCGCACACACTCCGTCGCAGAAACGAAGCGCCACACAAACAAGCATTCAGACATCCAATCAGTCTGAGGCGCTGTCAGGTCCCAGTCTCTGGTAGCGCAGTGCCGTTGAAATGTGACAGCCAGGTGGCGGAGTCATGTGACCAGGCCACAGCCGGGTGACGGCATCACGTGACCTTCTGCTGGCGATGTGCCGGCAGTAGAGCGGGGTTTTGTAACGGGCGCGGCGGCCCGGAACGAAGACGCTCCGTGAAAGCGGCCGTGCGCAGAGTGTCTGCACGCCACCGCCTCCTCCCGGGGTGAGAGGGGATGGCGGCGGTGCTGTCTGCACGGGGAGCTGCAGGGCTTGTCCTCGTTTTCTCCTGACCTTTCCTCCGCTCTCCTTTGCCGGGGTGAGTCCGAGTTCTGCCCCTGGCTATATCAACAGTCGGCAGTCAGCACGCGAACGCAGTGAATCGTTTGAGCTCTGCAGTCAGCGTCGCTCCGTCCAGTTACCGTCAGGCTCGACGGCCCCGTCACGTCACGTCACGTCACGTCACGTCACGTCATTTTCTCCAGCGGCGGCGGAGCACGGGGCTATCCTACGCTGGTAGCGCCACTTGTGTAGGTATATACCTACGTCATGTGTGTGTCCGCTCAGTGTCCGATGGCTGACGGTGCTAAACAAGCTGGCAACTTATTGTAACATCTCCCGTCATTTGATACTGATGGGTGACATTTCCGGTGTCCGGATCGGTGAAGAGCGCACACTGTAAGAAAGGCACTGACATATACTTTACGCGGATATGCTCCGACAATGTATCGCCAGCCAAGCTGTGTAACCGCGTCTGATTCGCAGCTGAGGAATGCGCCGAGTGTTGTCGGGCCATGCTATGACCTCAGATGACGGCGTGATTCCCGATCCTGTGATCGATGTGAATACGACGTGGTCATTAGATGAGACAGCGGTGCGTTCAGGGTCGTCTGAGCGGGAGGTAGCCTGCCTGATTGGACCCCCGTCTACACATATGCTGATTGAGTTCTCATGGCCGTACCCGACAGCGCACTGACACCATCACAAGGTTAACAGTAGCATTGGAAGCCATTTTTCGGCGGTAATTTCCGTGTCGGTAGCATGGAATCTGGATCACGCAGGTAAGAATTGGATGGTTTTGGGAGATGTTTCCCGCGATAACTGCCCTTTGCAGTGCCGCAGCGTTCCAGTCTCGAGTCTGGGCAGCGGTTCTCATGGACTCAAAATCCGGCTTTACTCCAGAGCCGAGATTGGCATTGAAGCTGAGACAATATTTCCCAGCTAGTAGCTCCACGGAAGTAATACCATCCTTATTTCATTGTTGGAAAATAAATTAGAAGTTTCATTTGTTCATATCGTTCACGTCGCGGAGCGCGAATCGGGCCGATATTTCAAAAAACTGAGACGAGCGAGCTGACTGCTGAATAAGCACACAGATAAATATTTAGAATCCATAGGGTTCTAAAGCTCGTGCCAAAAACAAGAACTCTATCAGTACTACACTTACCAGTAAGGTACAGTAAGGTACTTAGTTTGATTTTGGGGTACCTCGTTTACACCTCGGGTTCTAAGACAAGTGTCCTGTTATGCCGCATGGGTACTTGGCCAAGTATCATAATGGTCACCCCTATGTATACTTTGTCTAGTATCCAAGCCCACTTAGAAACCATTGGGTACTAGAAGTTTTAGTACCCTATAGGTGCGCGTGCACAAAAATGAGAGCTCCTGGGGTACTAGCATTGAAAAGTACTTCAGGTAGTACCAAACATATTCGATAAAGGTACTTCAGGAAGTTTGAGAAGACAAAATCCGGTATTTGCACTTTAAAAGTAAAAACATGCGAGTTTAAAAGCACTCACGGCACGCGATTGAACTAAGTGGGTGCCACAATGGAAAGGTTACAACATGCAGGTATTATACAATTTCGCACTGATCATGTTGGACCTAAAAATGAAACTACTCCAGATGAGACCGGTTTGCGCTTATGATATATACTCATCGTGAAATGAAAACCAAAGTCACTAAATTACATTAATTTCAAATTAGACGTCCACGACTGATTCGAATGCCTGAACCGGCCCGATGTCCGAGTGGCAATGCGTTCATTGAGGCATTTCGCATATCTTCAGTACAAAACAACAACTTTACATTGATAATATATTATCCCAAAAAATCACAAGATTTGCAACATACATATAGGAAGCAGAAACCTGAGCCATACAAAGTGTACCTTAATGTCGTCGACAGCGTCTCGATTTTCTCCGTGCCACGAATCCCTGCCTCCTGGCGGGCAGCGTCTCAGGATCGTTTCTCGTTGTACGGTAGAGATGTCCGCAACCGCAAACCGGAGTTTATTGCTTTAATTGTTGAATTGATGATCACAACACATCAAAATGTCTTCATAAACGATATTCAAACGTTTCTGATATGCTCGCATCACTCCACCATGCACCAGTGCACCTTTCCAAAAACACTTCGTCACCAGCGAACGCAACACCACCATGCGACCACGCGGTAACTGATCAAAAATGGCTTCCTCAGTGCCTCACGCGCATGCGCGGCCGCGGTCAATGGCAACTTAGTATCAATAAGGTTCTACTTATAGGGAGAAAGGTACTTCGTCTAGTATACAGGATGCTACTTCTAGGAGCCTTTGTCAAAGCAAGGTAATACACAAAGTACATGAGAGTGAAACGCAGTATATCTTTTTAAGTGGGTTCTTCAATAAGTATCTACATGGAACTAAACACCATTGGATACTAAAATGAAATGATTGAGTACTACTTGTAGTACCCTAATCTTTAGAGGCCTATGCTAGTGTTAGCACAAATATGGTACTGAAAAATCTGAGCACTTAACCAAGTACTTGTAAGGTTCTGGCTGTAGCATTCCTTGGATTCTTAACAATTTTACCATCTATATGGCCCTTCATTTAGTAGTTAGTACCTAATGGGTACTAAAATCCAATTAGATACTTCTGTAAGTATCAGGAGTTCTAAATATTTGTCTGTGTTTTGGGAGATGTTTCCCGCGATAACTGCCCTTTGCAGTGCCGCAGCGTTCCAGTCTCGAGTCTGGGCAGCGGTTCTCATGGACTCAAAATCCGGCTTTACTCCAGAGCCGAGATTGGCATTGAAGCTGAGACAATATTTCCCAGCTAGTAGCTCCACGGAAGTAATACCATCCTTATTTCATTGCTGGAAAAGAAATGATAAGTTTCATTCGTTCATATCGTTCACGTCGCGGAGCGCGAATCGGGCCGATATTTCCCAAAACTGAGACGAGCGCGCTGACTGCTGAATAAGTAGTTAATGAGTCGCCGTTAATGAGCACCACTTTACTGCAACACAGGGCTTCATGAAGCCGATATCCTCCCACCGTAGAAGTCCCGACCTCGTGGTCTCCGACTCCGTGACTGCGGCAAGATAAAGCAACACCACGTTCCGCCGGCCTCGCGTGATGGCCAAGGCTTTCTTACCGCTCCAGCGAAGGTCCACCGTGATGGGATAGCTCGGCGACGGTGACCTGCCGCCGTACTCTGGCGTGACGGTGGCCCGTGCAGTCCGCCCCGTGGCGTGATGGTGGCGACGTTCCATAACGCCAGCCCCGCCACTGATGCCACCTCGTTGCGCAGCAGTGAGCTTTGCATCACCACGCAGCCGTCTCTCTCACTCCCAGGTCACGGAACTGGCACCCACTGGTGTCGCAATGGGCAGACTCTCGTACACATTGGCACTGCTGCAGCGCCTGCAGGTGACCCCGGAATGCAGCGACACATCGCTCTCAGCCACTGATTTCTGAGGTTACGGCGCGTTGAGACATGGTGCGCTGAGACATGTCGCGCTGAGACATGACGCGTTGAGACATGACGCGTTGAGACATGGCGCGCTGAGACATGGCGCGCTGAGACATGACGCGCTGAGACATGGCGCGCTGAGACATGACGCGCTGAGACATGGCGCGCTGAGACATGGTGCGTTGAGACATGGCGCGCTGAGACATGGCGCGCTGAGACATGGTGCCTTGAGACATGGCGCGCTGAGACATGGTGTGCTGAGACATGGTGCGCTGAGAGATATCTGGCGCGCATCTCGTATTTCATACTGCGTTATAATTGCGATTGGCACGCTTATGTGGAAAGGATGGGGCGGCGTCGTCTCGCGTGTACCCGGAAGTCTGGTGGACACCTCTCTGGCATCGGCGACAGGCGCGTGGACCCATGACGGAGCGGCGACTTTCCAACGACGGCTGGCCGTCGTCGGCTGCCGGCAGGGACCATCTGTCACCGAAACCCGCCGCACGCGGCCCAAACACGGCCCACACAACACGCGGCACGGCGCCGGCTGCAACTTTCGTCCGACCGGGGAGACACTTTGCCGGCGGCGGTGGGTTGTGAGGACACGGAGAGGGGAGGGGCGTGTAGAACTGCAGTCGTGCAGTACCAGTCAGAGGCGGGTCATGACCCAGAAGTTCAGCTGGACCACTCACCGTATCCGGCAGCCTGACCTCTGCGGGCATGTTAGCATACGACGCCGGTCACGGCTGGCCGCGTCCGTCGCTCTCCGCCAGAGAGGCGACCGACCGGTGTTGGGGTCGCCGAGCTGGATTGGATTGGATTGGATTGATTGAGGCGACGCCAGACGTCCAGAGTGAACCGACGTGTGGCCTTTTGGAATTTACAGGATTCGTCACGGTATGTACAGGGACCGTCGAATTGGCCGAATGGCAACATTGCCTCGCCTCCGTCCTTGTCATAGGTACTGATGCTGAACTAGGCTAGATTCGCTCGAACAGATAGAGGAATTCCGTGCCATTTCAGACGAAAGCGAAATGAATATCAACTGAAGCGAGTCAAACTATCTGGTGATGCACTAAATCATGAATTTATCGGATATAATACAACTTGCATGGTCAGAACCATGCAATACATTTCTACCAATAAATGATACCAGCGCAAAATGAACAAAATCCTTCTAAGAGTCCTATATCACTTTTGTCATTACAAATTGAAGCTCGCACTGGCTGGCTTGCGGTCTGCATCGCCGAATGCTCATCGCGCCGGTCAGGCAGCCGCAAGTAATCACCCTTTCCATTGTTGTGCTCTGTGCCAAGTGCAGGTGGATCCATCACCCGATGTATGGAGCTGACTACCCGGCCGACTGGCGGCTCCAGAACTGTGCCGCTATGCCGACTTCACGCGTAATTGGTTTCCCACCTCTAGAGACGACGCGTAATTGGTTTCCCACCTCTAGAGACGGATGGGTGGCTCCTCACAACAGCCTCTGCGATCGAGCTCGACAGCGATCGTGACCGATGGCTGGCCGGGAATACAGGTCACCGAGGTCACAGAGAGATGACGGCAAACAGGCTCATCCCGCCACCCACAAACACGCACCCCGGCACCGTACCGGCACAGTACCGGCCCCGCCCCGGCACCGTACCGGTACCGTACCGGTACCGTACCGGTACCGTACCGGTACCGCCCCGGCCCCGCCCCGGCCCCGCCCCGGCCCCGCCCCGGCCCCGTACCGGCACCGTACCGGTCCCGTACCGGTTCCGTACTGGCTCCGCGTGGCCTCTTCGGGCGCCGCGCGTGAGAATCGCCAGCAGCTCTCTCCACTTGTCAGTCGCCATGTCCCGTGACGGAGCTCTAACAGGCGCTGCTCTGTAATATCTGGCGCGCGGGCTCCCAGGTAGCCTTTCTTCAGAGTTAGAGCATCCGACAAACATCCTGTCTGCCTCGGACGCTGGTCGGTCAGCCCCGGGGCGGCAGGTTTCCTGTCGGGCGAGCGGCGTCGGCACGGCGTTCTCCACTCGGCGGCAGCGGCGGTCGGGCCGGGCCGGTGACCGGCCGGCGACGGGATGGTTCCGGCTGACTGATCCCGCCTCCCCTCCCCTCCCCTGCCTCCCTCTGACCGAGCTGCGGCGGTGGCCGGGACGGCCCGGAGCTGTCGAGGCGTCACTGACCCGGCCTCGGCTGACCGGACCGTCAGCTGGCCAGTTACAGCTGCACGAGGTGTAACACCGGCACGTTCAACGTACGGTCACGGAACTCCACGGTACATAGCGATATCGTGGTGGTTACCGAATGGTCACGGAATGGTCACGGAATGGTCACGGAATGATAACGGAATATCATGGAATACCACGGAATTGTCACGGACCGATCACAGAATGGTCACGGAACGATCGCGGAATGGTCACGGAACGATCACGGAATGGTCACGGAACGATCGCGGAATGGTCACGGAACGATCATGGAATGGTCACGGAACGATCGCGGAATGGTCGCGGAACGATCACGGAATGGTCACGGAACGATCACGACACATTCGGCAGAAGCGGGACGACAGTTGGTATCGTCGTGACGGTTTAGGCGTCTGTAATCGCTCCTATTAGCTATCGTTACGAAACGGCTGCATTCGTGCAAAACTGCAACATCACTGTAACCTGTTCGTCGCTTAGTTCCCAGTCTGGAGGTCAGTAACGCTGGACATTGACGTGCGTGTTATGTAATCCACATTTTTATCAATTCTAACAGACTTGTCGTGTCTTCACGACAACCTTGTGAAAGTGCTTCTGGGGAAAAACGGCTCTGAGCAAAGACAACCGCAGATTTTGCGTGTCTCCATTTTTATTTGTAATACATGGCCTCCCGTAAACGGCCTTTCACTTTGCAATACCACGTTATACACACGATTTATACCACGATCCGAGCGGTTTTTCTTCCCGACGTGACAGCTTGCAAACCAACTAAGTGGTCTCTGCAAATAGTTTCGTTCCAGTGTAAAGTAATGCGCACTGTGCTTTCCATATGCCACTCGATAACACCCGACACCCGGCATATTTGCAATAATATAGCGCACATATGATGGCATTGTCTTAGTGTCCGACTAGTCATGGCAGCTTGAATCTAGTTTGACTGACATCAGTGCCATCATGTGCTATGCAAATATTTATCTGTGCAGCCAGTTTCGTATAATGTGATTATCACGACCCACTTTCTCGTCCACAGGTGTGGAGAATCTGTCCATCATCGCCAACAAGGCTCAGACAAAACACTTCTTGGAGTGCCGTCTCCAGGAGAGTCTGGGAGAGCCAGCGACCCCGGTGACCCCGGCGATTCCCGACAGCGCCGCTCCTGCCGGCACCGCCCCCGCTGACCCGCCATCCGCCAAGATGGCCACACATGAGCCGATTTCGCCGCCGCCGGGCTTCGACGACGCCGCGGACGACACTGCCGCCGGAGGTGGCGCGGCGGAGGGTGTCGAGTTCGAGGAGTTCGACATGGACTGGGCGCCGCGCCGGCCCGTGGCGCCGCCCGTCCGCTCCTACATGTTCGGCGAGCAGGTCGGCCACAACAAGCCGACCCCGGCGCCAGCGCGCGCGCCCGCCTCGCCCTCTTACCGGGATATGTTCACTGCTGACGAGGCCGCCTCGTCCACTGCCTCTGTCGCCTCAGTCACCTCGGCGGCTAGCCTGGACGAGGCGCGGCAGGACAGCGCGTGCGGCGCCAGCGAGCCGGACGAGGTGGACGAGGCGGGCGGCGGCGGGGCGGAGACGATGATCGCGCAGGAGATCCGCGAGCTGCGCCGACGCGAGGAGGAGCTGCGCCGGCTGCGGGAGAAGACGCTGGCGGCGCCGGCGACGGAGCCGGTCGGAGAGGAGCCGCTCTCCGGCTACGGCAGCGAGGAGCGGGAGAGCTTCACCGAGGAGCCGCCCTGGTGAGTGACGGGTGGCACAGGAGGGTCAGGATGGGTCAGGAGGTGTGGCTGCGGAGCGTGTGTTGGAATGTGAGCGGAGCAGCCCTGGTGAGTGACGGGTGGTCACAGGATGGGTCGGGATGGGTCAGGAGGCTGTGGAGCGTGCGTTGGAATGTGAGGAGGTCGGCTGGGAGGACATGCTGTCTTTTATTAAAGTTTCGGTCGGCTGATACGGCGTTGGCTGAAATATCCATGCATTCATTTATTTAAACACATATTATAGTTAAAGCAGGGGCGTTGCTATACAATTTTGATTGGGGGCGGCCAGGTGTTTGGGGAACCAACCAAATCCCCCCCCCCTCCCCCTCCCACTATCACAGGGCTAATGTTAAAATCCTACTAATCTTGGGGGGGGGGGGGGGGGGCGGAGTGATCCTACACACCTCCCCCCCCATGGCGACGCCTCTGAGTTAAAGCCACACATTTTAATTGTCTATTTATCTGTACGTCTAGGACGAAAACACTTCAGAGGGAACAAATCAAATGATGGAGGTATTACAGTGCATTATTACACTACCATGCATGAGTGGAAGAGTAAGCGATAACACGACGGCATATACCAACATCAGTCCATTTACGTGAGTTCAATTTGGCCAATACAATTCGGCCTGACATTTCTCAGGGACCGTTATCTACAGCTTTACTGAAGCCGACATAGAACCATATTTGTCATGAAAACAATAGATCGATAGCTTTCTTTTAAGGCTGTAGACAAAATTCTGCTAAATTTGGACAGACAACGGGAAAATACTGTAGCGAGGAGCCACGTAGGAATGCTAGTGTAAAGTGTTCGTCGTCGTTATGCCTTAATTAATGCTTGTTTGACACAAAAATAGGTGGCATATCATCGATCTGACAAGAAACACAGCCTAAATAAGAGCACATAAATATCTACCAGTGATCAGATTCTGTAAATATTACAATATCTGTGCATTTCCATGCAACAGCATTCCATGGGCGGCGACATTCACATTTTATAGTTTCCGCGAACACATATCTTAAGAATATTGAAAAGAATGTTTACGAAAATTATCGTCCGTGATGTCCATATTGTCAGTAGGTAGAGAATTAATTGGTTTTGGAAAATAGAGTTGTCGCTCTAGGATAGTAGTTTCCACAACACTCCCGTTATACGCTGCAGAGAGTCCCAATTTGAGTCTATCTCATAAGATAATCGAGCACCACAATATGTCTAAACATTCCAAGCGGCACCGCCTGTACCAAGTTTGTACCCTCGACTCGTTCTCTATAGTGGTCAACAATAAGAGTAATGTGTGTGTGCCAGTGCGTACCAAAAACGGTTGGTCCGTCAGTTCAAATAATAATGTTCCACGCACGAGCGGACATGTGATTTCCCCTCACCATGGCGTAGGATTATATTCAGTTGAGGGGGCTTCAGCCCCCCCCCCCCCCAACTTGGACGAGGAAGTGGGTCAATTCAGGGGAGAAATATATATTATGTGGATTTTGATGGTATACTTTAAGCGATTGTTTCCCAGCTCAGCCCTCCCCCTCCAACTTGTCTGGAGAAGCTACGCCCCTGCCCCTCCCCCCCCCCCCCCCACAGACCTCCAGTTCGGGCGGTCTCACGACCTCTCGGTGCCATGCCCCAAATCGGTACAGCGTCCTCGAGATCACACCACTCACCAGCACCACTCACCCTGCCCTGTCCCCGCGGAGCGTCCGTGGCCTCGAGTCGGACCCTCGCGAACCGCGGGGCAGCGATACACACTCCCCGTTAGTTCCCGGCAGCCCGTGCTCGCCGGCACGCCGTGCCTCGAATGGACAATAGACAAGAGTCGGGTCCGCCGACAGCCGCCGTCCGTTGGCCGCCTGCCGCGCCGTATGCTGTTGTTAGTCGGCTATCCATGTCGTTAGTAGGTGCTCAGATGCGCACTGCGCAGCCGAGGGCCGTGTCGACTCTGTTTGTGTACAGCAATAACGGCCACGCATTACACGGAGGAGGCATGGGCGAACAGCGCTAGGCTTGAGGGGATCTGAGCCAGTCCCGGACAGCTATTGTATTGTAATGGAGAAGACAGGGACTGTTGGAGCTATTCTCGGTAGACCGTTTATATTTACATGCCATACAATTGTTCACCTCCAGCAATGACCGTGCTGGACCAATCCTCCTGTTGTGTTTTCTATTGTGACACATGTGTAGTTCTGTTTAGCTGTTGACGGCGATCTGCCCGTTTTTCCTGTCGTGATGTGCTGGTCTGTCTGCGCTGTGCTTTCTGACCTGGTATGGTTTACCCGGTCGAATTCCTGAGCTTTCCAAGCAACGGATACTCCTAACATGGGGTGAACTTCTCGCTCTAACCCCTAATCCGTAACCTGTCCGCAGCCCGTCGCGGCTGCTGCCCTGTGACCTGTGACCTGTGATCTGTGACCTGTAACCTCTGACCTGTGACCTGCCCGCAGCCCGTCCCGGCTGCTGCCCTGTGGCCGGGCAGTGTCAGCACCTCTGACCTGTGACCTGTGACCTGTGACATGTGGCCTGTGCCCTGTGACCTCTGACTTGTAACCTGTCCCCAGCCCGTCCCGGCTGCTGCCCTGTGAGCTGTGACCTGTGATATCTGACCTGTGACCTGTCCCCAGCCCGTCCCGGCTGCTGCCCTGTGACATGTGACCTGTGATATGTGACCTGTGACCTGTGACATGTGACCTGTGACCTGTGACCTGTGACCTGTGACCTGTGACCTGTGGCCCGTGACATGTGACCTGTGACCTGTGACATGTGACATGTGACATGTGACATGCGACATGTGACATGTGACATGTGACCTGTGACCTGTGACCTGTCCCCAGCCCGTCCCGGCTGCTGCCCTGTGACCTGTGACCTGTGACCTGTGACATGTGACCTCTGACCTGTGACCTCTGACCTGTGACCTGCCCCCAGCCCGTCCCGGCTGCTTCCCTGTGACGGGGCCGTGTCAGCACCTGTGACCTGTGACCTCTGACCTGTGACCTGTCCGCAGCCCGTCCCGGCTGCTGCCCTGTGACGTGGCCGCGACACACCAGCGCTCCCGGTCGGCGGACAGCCTCAGCTCGGGCCACAGCAGCTCCGGGCTCGGCTCCGACACCGGCGACCTGCTGGCCCGCCGCCGGGTCACCGTCAAACCGTTCGAGGAGACGGACGACGATGAACGCTGGTCCTTCCCCAGGTAAGCAGATCATTACCACGTCGATAGGTAAGGAGATAATTACCACGGCGATGGTAGGTCACGGTAATCGGAACTGTGAGCGCTATGGCGAACGGGGGTCATGTTTCCAGGAAGAAAGAATCAGGCGTGCGACCTGTTCAAGCCAACTTAGGAAGATGAAGCGTGATGTAAACCTGTTCTCTTCGTGATATACGAGCGTTTAGCACTGTAGCATCGTGCTACACAGGATAATCGGATACACGTCCGGATAAGACAGCGTACCGTTAGCACACAACAGAGGATCATCCCGCATTGTTCGGTTTCATTGTATGCCTCAAGACGTTGTTGCCTTTCTGTGCTTAATCATACACTGTTGATTGTGACGCGAAATGATGAAGTGTTACGTCATAGGTGCCGTCATTAAGAACTCCAGTGACATGTCGGCCGCCGTGTATGCTTGTGATGCATGCAGCAACCACACAGCGAAATCCTAAAGCATATGACCGCACGGCACCTGCTTGCTTTGGTACTGGGATGAACGCCCTCTGTTGCGATGCCCCTTAATTAGTCTATTGTCTCCGCCCGCCACCGAAGAACGCTCCTCATACAGCACGACTCTAAAAACCTCCGCCCCTCCGCCCTCTGTCTGCGCGACTGAAAGGGTTCCCACACACAGAGGCTGACAGACACAGATCCTGCAGATTCTGGGCCGCTGTAGTTACATGTCACCGGACGTACGACACGTGGACTGCCTTTGTTCTCGGGAGTCCGCAGAAGCGCGCACTCCGAAAGAAAGCCTGGCATGTAAAAACCGACCCATATGGGTATGTGTGTATGTGAGCCATTGTGTGAGAGATGCGCCCTGTAACCGGCACCACCACCACGTGTTGCAGGTCGGCGGAGACTCCGATTGAGCGCGAGATTCGGCTCGGGAAAGGGCGGGAGGACGAGCGGCGTCGGGAGCAGGCCATGTTCTCCTCCCGGCACACGATGGCCGCCGTGTTCGAGGAGAAACCCGCCACGGTAAGGAGCGCTCCGCCCATCCCATGTTGATGGTGGCACTGTTCAGTCCCAATACGGCAAAGTTAGGCTCTCCTCGGTAGTTGGTTGATTAACACCTATGGCAGTTTGGCCGGCAGCTTAAAAACCAAACGGTCACCGGTGACGCAATATTTCAAATGTATGGATACGAATAAGTCCGGTAAATACTGCCCCCGCTCCTTGATTGCCCGGTGACTGTGATGCTCTGGCGCCCATCCGTCTAAAGATGAACGATACATTCCGTCTATAGAAGGATGAACGCCAGAAAGGGATGCAGATGTAGAGACGTTCAGAATCATTGCTTCGTTACGGGTGTCGATGATTCACTGTCGCTGAACTGAACATATAAAGACCTCGCTAACAATCAAATGAATATTTCCAAAAATAAACAAATAAAACTGCTGAGCTTTTGGGAGTAACTCTCGTCTGTCGTGCCGCTGCAGCGTGGTGCTCGGCCTGCCCCGTCCCCGGTCCCGGCCCCGGCTCGGCCTGCCCCGTCCCCGGTCCCGGCCCCGGCCCCGGCTGCCCCGGCGGGCCTGGTCAACGACCCCCGCCAGGCGGCGCTGCGTCTGGCCACCGGACGTGTCCAGGAGGAGATCCAGGAGGCCACGCGGCGCGAGATCGAGCTCAGGGACGAGGGCAAGGACATCACCACCAGCGAGGAGACGGTCGACGAAAAGGTGAGATAGATCGAGCGACTCGGGGGTGGGGTCTGGCACTGGGAGAGGGCAGCGCTGCTGTCCAATAGACGTTAAGTCCGTTCTTATGTTGCGAAGTAACAAAGCTGAGCTGATTTATGTAACAGCTCAGAAACTTTGAATACGTGATTAAGCTCCAATACAAAATATTTGGAAATGAGTGAAAGTTACCCTTTGAACAGTAACTCGTACAATTTCCAGTTGCTACCAAGTGCCTTATCCGCAGCTGATGATGCTGGTGACCATTACCTGCTGAGGCTTACAAGTCTGACCAAAGCCTTCCCTCGACAGGTGACCCGTCTGGTGGACATGACCAAACACAGCGTGGAGCTGACCAACGACAAGAAGCAGCGTGCCGACCAGCAGGCTCGCGACACGGCCCGGCCCGCTCCCGCCGCCGCCGCCAAGCCGAACCCCGGACCCAAGCCGGCCGTGAAGCCCGTCCACATCGTGCCGAGGCCGGCGCCGGAGCCGGCTCGCCCCGCCGCCCCCGCCCCCGCCCCCGCCCCCGCCCCCGCCCAGACCGTCAGCCCGGCGGCCGGCCTGAAGACGGACGCGCCGCGGCCCGTGTTCCGTCCAGTGGTGGCCGGAGGCGCTGGCCGCGGTCTGATGCACAAGTTCATCGCGTCCCGCGGCCGGCTGCGGCCAGTCAGCGTCTTCTCCCCGGCCCCGTCCGGCGCGGGGGCGAGGGAGCTGAGCATGGCCAGGAGCCGCCGGACGGCCCCGCAGCTCTCCGTGGCTTCTACAGCACGCACGGAGCAGACGGTCAGTGGGGGATAGGTTGAATGAAGGGGCGGGTTGTCAGTGTTGGTCGGGATGGGTTAGGCATGGGGTTTGAAAAGTAACTTGAAAGTAAGGTATCATTCCTCAGAACCACGTCGTGTGCGGATTCACTCTCACACGCATGCTGTCTGAAAATCAGATTTGTTCCTAGTCTCTGCCGCTTACCAGTGACACCCAGAATATGTGCCCAGCTCGCCATGACTGAATATAAAACTCGAAGGTCCGTCATGTCTGTGCCCGCCTGGATACCGTCTGAGCTGTTCGAGCCTGAGGCCCTGACTCAATGTGACTGTGTTTGTCTCAGACTGAGCGGCGCGGACCGGTGCAGGTTCAGGAGCCTGAGGCCCTGACTCAATGTGACTGTGTTTGTCTCAGACTGAGCGGCGCGGACCGGTGCAGGTTCAGGAGCCTGAGGCCCTGACTCAATGTGACTGTGTTTGTCTCAGACTGAGCGGCGCGGACCGGTGCAGGTTCAGGAGGCTGAGGCCCTGACTCAATGTGACTGTGTTTGTCTCAGACTGAGCGGCGCGGACCGGTGCAGGTGCAGGAGCCTGAGGCCCTGACTCAATGTGACTGTGTTTGTCTCAGACTGAGCGGCGCGGACCGGTGCAGGTCCAGGAGCCTGATGCCCTGACTCAATATGACTGTATTTGTCTCAGACTGAGCGGCGCGGACCGGTGCAGGTGCCTGAGGCCCTGACTCAATGTGACTGTGTTTGTCTCAGACTGAGCGGCGCGGACCGGTGCAGGTTCAGGAGCCTGAGGCCCTGACTCAATGTGACTGTGTTTGTCTCAGACTGAGCGGCGCGGACCGGTGCAGGTTCAGGAGGCTGAGGCCCTGACTCAATGTGACTGTGTTTGTCTCAGACTGAGCGGCGCGGACCGGTGCAGGTGCAGGAGTCTGAGGCCCTGACTCAATGTGACTGTGTTTGTCTCAGACTGAGCGGCGCGGACCGGTGCAGGTTCAGGAGTCTGAGGCCCTGACTCAATGTGACTGTGTTTGTCTCAGACTGAGCGGCGCGGACCGGTGCAGGTTCAGGAGTCTGAGGCCCTGACTCAATGTGACTGTGTTTGTCTCAGACTGAGCGGCGCGGACCGGTGCAGGTTCCTAGCCGCAGGGTGCTCACAGCCGAAGCCAAGATTCAGCTCGAGCTTCAGACCATGAAGGAGCGCGAGGAGGAACTGCGGTGAGCCCCTGGTCACATTCCTGGTCCAGTGACGTCATGCTCGATGGTTTTGAGATCTCATTGACATGTCGAATTATAATTGGACTTGGCAGGCGGTCGTTTGCAAGCTTAAAGCATATTAAGGGCGGACTTGGGATGGAAGAAGCCGATAATTATTTATTGGAAGGGTCATCCATAGAACACAAACGTCAGAAACGTACTTTTTGGTTCGATGTCGAATATGCTTATTGCAAATAACGTAATATGCTGAATCGCAAACTCGTTTTAGTATCCAGCCTTTAGGACATACATTTATACTTTTGTGTTGGCAATGTTAAGGTTCCATAGCAAAACTAAAATACTAGTCAGTTGTACTTACGTTCCTAACGTAAGGTCTCTGACCTGTCGCAGCCGACACCGCAGCCGGATGATGGCCAAGTCCCAGCCGGACCTGCTGGCGGCTCTGGGCGACATGGCACTGTCACAGGAGGAGGGCGATGACGACCCGGCGCCAGGCCCGCTCAGCCGCGCCATGTCCAACCCGAACCTGCTGGACGACGGGCCGACAGAGGTCAGTGGTGATGCGGCCAGATACAGTATAGATGGCAGCACCATTCATAATCTGCACCATTGAACTTCACTGGCCAAACGATCCTTTTGACATGCTCAGGTATATTTTTTTCAAGGATTTTGTTCATCTTCATATAATAATGACGGACTCATCCAAAACATCAGACAAGCACTTTGTACATGTGCAATAGAAGTATGACAAAGTTAAGTACCTACTGGTCGATATAACAAAATACCGAGCAGCCGACCATACAACCGGCCATAGCTATACCATTGAGAATGCATTTGGCATTTACACATGATGAAAGGAATAGTATAACACACTCAAAGTTTGTTCCCTGTATGTATACAGACACTGGTGACCTCAGCCAATCGGAGGCGACGAAGCACCCTGATCGACCAATGGGAGAGCCGGATACAGGGAGCCGAAGTCTGAGTGCGAGACAGGGTACAGACTGTGATATAAAGCCCTGTCGGTGAGTTTACAGTTCTATAAATCCAGAACTTATATTAATTGTAAATCCCAGTGCCATCCCGTGTACTTATCGCATTTTTATATCGATGCATGTTTCACATCGTGAATATTTCATATACGTTTCTTTTAGACACACCCACTGGCTAAATTATCGATTAACATGGTATATGGTAAAATTGAGCCACTTCCTCTTCTTGATGATCTTAGACAGATCGGGCACAAAACACCGGAGTTGCGTGTATTTTTACCGAGGCGAAAATGGAACACAAAGGAACATTTTGTGCTCATAAATTATTTAAATCGTGGTTGCATATTGCACGTATCGGCGTCAGACCGTCATCGATAGCCAGCGCATCGTTTAGGCTCAACTGTTGACAGTTGACCGCGGATATGTATTGTGCTGGTATTGACAAGGTGTTCGTTTTGACAGGGTGCTGCTGTTGAAAGCATGTAAGCTGCTGCCCGGATCAGGGAGACCTGGAGAGAGCTGCCTTCTGCCGTTCGGCTGGCAGCAGGCGTGACTGGGCCCGTCCCGCCGCACCTGTCGCCAGGAGCGGAGGACGTGCGTGTGTGCTGTGCCGGCTTCTGTACGAACTATGTGTGTCCCAGTGTGCCTGAGTGTGCTCGTGCGCGTTTGCAGCTGGATGGGATGTAACTGTGTCCTAGGCAACCCGGCCGCGAGCGCGTGACAGCTTTGTCGCTGAATAGGAGACACTGGCGAGCGAGGCTGATGCAGGGGATGCGCTCAGCTACGCGAGACGATACAGGGAATGCGCTCAGCTTGCGAGACGCGGTGCAGCCGAGTGAGCCCAGTTCGACTCTGCGTGGCGGCGAAGTTGAGGCTGAGTGTGTGCCACTTATATGTTCTGATGTTCTGATGTTCTGATGTTATGTTCGTTCGTGCTGCCTGACCGCAGCACAGGAACGTCAGTGGATATTCTAGTGACGAGTACTAACCGCCCCCATATATGCCTTGTCTGTATTCAGGGTTGAGGTAACTGCGCAACTGCCTGCGTATAGCTGCAGCTGTAATAGCCGGAATAGACAGGTTTGTGTTAGGATGAACGGTAACGTTAGACATTCCCACTCATAAGCTATCTGTGTACATACTATGGTGATGTGTCATACTAGAGCTCCAGCTATGCCTCGTACGTTCCCGACATATCGATAACGACGAGGAAAAACACGAGACCTTATGGTGCAATGCATGGTGTGCATACCTAATGCCTTGCAGCTGCCTGGTGTGACCATCGTGGCTATGATCAATTTAGAAAATATATATCGCCGAAGTCGCCTTCAGTCGTCTGTCTCGTCGAAACCCTTTGCAACTATATTGCCGTCAACCGATAAGTTTAGTTTATCGTTCTGATGGTCGACAGGTGACTGCAGACTGGTTATTAATTCACCTTCTTGGAAGGATTCAATCACGATTAATTTTGGAATATGAATGATTCAGTCACCGTTTGATTCATGGATAACCATTTCGAGAAATGATTCTTTCCGATTCAAATAATATTTTTTTGTGTGACCAAATCACGTGTGACTCACCATTTAAATAGCATTGCACAGTCTTTTTTATTCAATCAGCCTTGTTCCTATGCGGGTTTTGATTCAATCATGATTCATGAATAAAAAAATCCGGTGGTGAATCGATTCTTCTTTGATTCAAGGGATTGTGATTGAACGATTCCAATCGATTCAATCAGAGTCGAATCGATAACCAGTCTGCAGGTGAGAGTTGATAAATTAAACATGTATGTTGCCTTCACACACGGATAATACTGAATAATAAACCGAGTAATACATCCCACACGGATAATACTGAATAATAAGCCGAGTAATACATCCCACACGGATAATACCGAATAATAAGCCGAGTAATACATCCCACACGGATAATACTGAATAATAAGCCGAGTACTACATCCCACACGGATAATACCGAATAATAAACCGAGTAATACATCCCACACGGATAATACCGAATAATAAGCCGAGTAATACATCCCACACGGATAATACTGAATAATAAGCCGAGTAATACATCCCACACGGATAATACCGAATAATAAGCCGAGTAATACATCCCACACGGATAATACTGAATAATAAGCCGAGTACTACATCCCACACGGATAATACCGAATAATACACCGAGTAATACATCCCACACGGATAATACCGAATAATAAGCCGAGTAATACATCCCACACGGATAATACTGAATAATAAGCCGAGTACTACATCCCACACGGATAATACCGAATAATAAACCGAGTAATACATCCCACACGGATAATACTGAATAATAAGCCGAGTACTACATCCCACACGGATAATACTGAATAATAAGCCGAGTAATACATTCCACACGGATAATACTGAATAATAAGCCGAGTACTACATCCCACACGGATAATACCGAATAATAAACCGAGTAATACATCTTTGTAACTTAAATGGCAGCTGTAGCACTATAACAGTATAACATTGTTCCAAACATAGACCATAGTACAGTAGAGTATCAGGGATTCTGTGATGCGGTGTCGCACTAGTACCTATTCCCAGTGTCTTTCGCCACCTCAAAAGACCAATTGATCGAACGAAGCAGATGCAAATACAAGTAGCTTATGCTTCGGCTATTTTTAATGTCCATTTGTTCAAAGGGACTGTCCCACCTTTGTGAAAGTTGTCGAATCACACTTAATTGTATGTCTCCATGTCAGGCGAGGTCAGCTGAACATGTTCGTGAACTTTTTTCCGAAATTTTTCTTATCTTGGAAGATATTCAACTTTTAGTTTTAAGCGAAAAGTTGGGCTGGTGACCTCATTTTTTGTGTAATAACAGGGAAATCCTTTGTGCTGCCAAATTTATATGGCACAATTTTTTGTCGACATCTATTGCGCAGAAAAGCGAACCACCCGGTGTCTAGATTGGCTTAGATTGCGAACCACCCGGGGATCGAGAAATGAAAGACGAAAATATTCCAAGGCTGACCTTAAAACAAGTCGACTATCATTACCAGTTGGGTAAAGAGACGACGATGTCGGTTTATAGTCCCTATTCAAATACACATGGGCCTTATTTTTACAGATGTCAAAAATCAAACTCGAATATCGCTTTGATTAGATCATTGTGGTTGTTTTAACTGCTACCATACTTAATTTCAATGCCTAACCATAAAAATGGATATCTCAACTCAAATATAATGTTAAGGTGGGATAGTCCCTTTAATGCTTCGTTCTTTTTGTCTTTTCTAAGCACTTAAAAACAAATATATCAGAAGAAAATAAATACAATTTTCCATTAGGGTAGGCGAAAATATGACATATGAAGCCAGGGGCGGATCCAGGGGGTGGCCGCAGCGGTCCCCCCCCCCCCACCCCCTCCCCCCGGCCAGAAGGGCGCCCCACGGGCTGTCTGTCGCCGGGCGCCGCCAGGCGCCCGGCGATGGACAGCCCGTGAGTACGCAGCGTCCCTATGGACCGCTTGGACGCCCTTTTGGGCGCCCTGTTGAAAGTAACTTACCGAGTATCAGGTCATACAGGTTATGACCTGGTCCATTTGACCCGAGGCGCCCTTCCGGCCAGTGACGGCGCCCTTACGGCCATTGATGGCGCCCTTTCGGCCATTGACGGCGCCCTTCCGGCCAGGGACTGCGCCCTTTCGGCCATTGACTGCGCCCTTTCGGCCATTGACGGCGCCCTTTCGGTCAGTGACGGCGCCCTTTCGGTCAGTGACGGCGCCCTTTCTTTGGAAGGCGCCCCTAAATTGGCCTGCGGCCACCCCTTCTAAAATATCCTGAATCCGCCCTTGTATGAAGCCATTCTTATAAAAAAAGAATGGCCTCAGGACTGGAAATTTGTTAAGTTTGGGCTGTGTGTAAAATACCTGCATATTATTTGTCGTTGCTGCTGCATTTCCGAGGCGCTGTTTCGACGCTAAGCATCTCCCGCGCCGGGTTCTGAGGCCATTCTTTAAAAAAAATCGAGCCACGACTCGATTTTCCTTCTTCTCAGATCCGAAAACATTCCATCAGAATTCAGAATAACCAGTATTTTCTAAATGGAAATGCTTAATTTCCAACGGGGACGGGTTTGACGGTTGTGGAAATTGTTGAAACTAAAAATATACCTTCTCATTTTGGAGTGCCTTTCCTTTACGTTTGGAAGTTGGCATTGACCTATCGGCAATATTACACGAGATAGTGGAGCCATGTCACCATTCGCTATCGATGCTAGTTGAACCAACGCTACAGGTGAGGGTCCAGGAGGATCACCAATGCTATTTCATCCCTCTCCCCCCCCCCCAAAAAAAAAAACTGAAATTGGTGAAAATGGATAAATTGGGTGATTTCGAAGAAAATGTAAGCAACCTCTGCCGAGGGAAGCTGAGAGAGGTTCCTTACATCTGCCAAAAAAAGTTTAAATAAATTATGTATGCACTTTCTCCTGCATGAGCTTTTTGAGTTTTCTTGGACTCTCTGGAATTTTTATAAAAGCAATTTGTGGGGCCGTTCTGGATCCGTCAGTCCAGTGCTACCGAATCGGTTATTAAGCTGAAGATGTCGTTTTACTTTACACGATCCTGAGAACACGACTGAGATCAAACACCCGTCAGGTGGCACCGTTCACCATCCACTAGAGGCGCCAGCATCATTCTACTTTCGTTAAAGGGAGTGTGCCTACTCACATCGCTTATTTGGGGTTATTGATACTGGTCTATAGAACATAATTTTCTGAATTGACCCATGACTTCGTTTCTCCAGATTCGCCCTATTTGCCGAGATATTCCAAAGACTCCAGGAACTTGCTGGGAGCAAATAGTTATCGGGTAGACTCCAGAGGGCTTCCGCTACTAGAAGCACTGCAACTATCGATTGAACTGTTTTAAATTAAACATATTGTTAGCGCCGGCCAATAGCAATTCAACAAAACAGCTCGTGCACGCTGACAACAGCAGCCGAACAGAAACTGGACGGCCATCGTGTTTTCGATGATGGCCGTTTCGATGATGGCCGATGGTCATTTTTTGAAGATATCAATTTAGAGCTACGAAACTTGCACATAATAAAGTTCACAGTGGCAAGACCGTGCTGTGCAAAACTTGTCTTTCTATCTTGCATGATGTGACCGTAATTGTATTGTCTTATGTGCGCCGTTTTACATAACATCACCATAGTGGCGATCTTTTTACAGATATCGAAACAAAAAATCAGCAAAAAAACAATATAAGTGAAAATTCAACTAAAGGGGCTCCAGATGTGAATTTCATCATATACGACAATCAAACCAATAGCTACTTACCGTATGCAAAATATTTTGGACATTCCAAAACAGTAGGCACACTCCCTTTAAAGGGAAATCATGACCTTTTCCAACAAAAATGGAGTTAGCACATGGCATTGGGAGAGGAGACAAACTGATGTGTATATCTTCTCACATTAAAATTTTTTGTTAATGTCTCTAACAGAAGTCATTTAAATTCGAAAACGCTTAAGCGTTCCACGCCGAAAACAACGGTATCGGGAAGTATTTGGCACATTTCATGGTACTTAAATGATTTTCTTGCTCGTTCTTGATACATATTCAGGAGCGTCGTTTTTTATAGGCCTGGTAGGGCCCAAGCCCCATCAATGTTCATTTGGGCCTAGCTGGGATCTCTGGCTCCATGCATCTCTGGGCCCTAGCCAGTGGTGGATCTAGGTTTCGAGGTTGGGGGGGGGGGGCAAAATTTCGTTCCAAAATTGTTGACCGGGGGGGGGGGGGGGCGTTGGGTCGTCAGCGCAAAAATTCGTTGAGCGAGGGGGGAGGGGGGCGTCGGGTCGTCAGCGCGAAAAGTCGTTGAGCGGGGGAGAGGGGTAAATCGCGCCTTCTCGGAGCAAAAATTACGACCTCCCGGAACGGTTTGGGGGCGGGGGTAAAAACACGCGTTTGCCTACCGATTTTTCGTTCGAGGGGGGGGGGGGGGGGAATTGGGCATTCAAAGACAGATCGACCAAAAAATCTCGAAATAACACCCTACATCTCATATTTCGATAGAGGTGGGGGTTATCTGGGCTGTAGATTCACGCTGTGAACTTTTCAGCCCAGTCCGTCAAATGGTTTTCGAGTTACAGCCTCGGGCAACTTTGTAATGTCAAGCAAAACTCTAATCTTCAGCGGGCAATATCTCCCATCTAAATCATGCGAGTCATACAATGCTATATATCATCAGAATCACCAGTAACAATAGATTATTATGATGTTATCATTTTTGGAAAATTCGATTTTATTTTTATTTCAACGCGTGATCTCAGGTTAAATCACGTGATTTTTTTGTGGCCATTTAAAATTCGGAATTTTGTCCATGCCAGAATCGACATCTATACATGAACCTTCGACGTTTACAAAATTGTAATAGTTTTTTCTCTAAATATTGTATTTATATTTTTGTATTTTGACAAATCTTGGTCACCAGCACAGCACGTTTTTGGTAATAACTTTGCATGCAATTGTGCTAGAGACCTCAATTAAAAGGCATTATGCTTATCTCGTCGACCTGCTTGCAATGATATATAACATCAGCCTTGTAGTATGGTGGCCTCTGGTCACGTGACCTCAAGGTCACGTGACCAGAGGCCACCCGGGGCAGACCACGTCAGATCGACCAAACCATAACATCCTACTTTTCGTATTTCGATTGAACTAGGTGTCGGAGGTCATCTGGGCTGTAGATTCACGCTGTAAAATCTTCAGCCCCGTCCGTGGAACGGTTTTCGAGTTATAGCCTCAGGCATCTCTTTAATGTCGCTCAAATCTTTAATTTTCTTCGGGCGATATCTGCCATATACATAATTCGAATTATATAAACCACAAATAAGAGACCTGGATTTTACACGAAATTTTCGGCCTCTTATTTTAGAGCCGAAATTTGAAACGGAGCTGTAAAGCTGATACACTTTTATGTCTCGGCTCGTGAAAATGCGAGTCCAGCACCGTCGTTCACTGCTGTTCCCCGGTCAACAATTTTTCGCTGACGAAACGGAACGAAATTCCCCCCCCCCCCCCCCCCCTCCCAAACTCGAAACCTAGATTCGCCACTGGCTAGGGCCCAGAGAGGAATGGAGCCAGAGATCCCAGCTAGGCCCAGATGAACATTGATAGGGCTTGGGCCCTACCAGGCCTATAAAAAACGACGCTCCTGAATATGTATCAAGAACGAGCAAGAAAAGCATTTAAGTACCATAAAATGTGCCAAATACTTCCCAATACCGTTGTTTTCAGCGTGGAACGCTTAAGCGTTTTCGAATTTAAATGACTTCGGTTAGAGACATTAAAAAAAAATGTGAGAAGATATACACATCAATTTGTCTCCTCTCCCAATGTCATGTGCTAACTCCATTTTTGTTGGAAAAGGTCATGATTTCCCTTTAACGAAAGTAGAATGATGCTGGCGCCTCTAGTGGATGGTGAACAGTGCCACCTGACGGGTGTTCGATCTCAGTCGTGTTCTCAGGATCGTGTAAAGTAAAACGACATCTTCAGCTTAATAACCGATTCGGTAGCACTGGACTGACAGATCCAGAACGACCCCACAAATTGCTTTTTTATTTAAAAAAATCCCAGAGAGTCCGAGGAAACTCCAAAAGCTCATGCATGAGAAAGTGCATAAATAATTTATTAAAACTTGTTTGGCAGGTGTAAGGAACCTCTCTCAGCTTCCCTCGGCAGAGGTTGCTTACATTTTCTTCGAAATCTCTCAATTTTTCAATTTTTCACCAATTTCAGTTTTTTTTTTTGGGGGGGGGGGGGGGGAGGGATGAAATACCATTGGTAATCCTCCTGGATCCTCACCTGTAGCGTTGGTTCAACTAGCATCGATAGCGAATGGTGACATGGCTCCACTATCTCGTGTAATATTGCCGATAGGTCAATACCAACTTCCAAACGTAAAGGAAAGGCACTCCAAAATGAGAAGGTATATTTTTAGTTTCAACAATTTCCACAACCGTCAAACCCGTCCCCGTTGGAAATTAAGCATTTCCATTTAGAAAATACTGGTTATTCTGAATTCTGATGGAATGTTTTCGGATCTGAGGCCATTCTTATAATGAAGAAAATCGAGCCGTGGCTCAATTTTTTATTTAAAGAATGGCCTCAGGACCCAGAGCGGGAGATGTTAAGCGTCGAAACAGCGCCTCGAAAATGCAGCAGCAAAGACACACAATATGCAGGTATATTACACACTGCCCAAACTTAACAAATTTCCAGTCCTGAAGCCATTCTTTTTTTTCAAATCGAGCCAGCGGCTCGATTCTTTTGTTATAAGAATGGCTTCAGATGTCATATTTTCGCCTACCATTATGGAAAATTGTATTTCTTTTCTTCTGAGATATCTTTTTAAGTGCTTAGAAAAGACAAAAAAAAGCGAAGCATTAAACAAATGGACATTCAAAATAGCCGAAGCATAAGCTACTTGTATTTGCATCTGGTTCGTTCGATCAATTCGTCTTTTGAGGTGGCGAAAGACACTGGGAATAAATAGGTACTAGTGCGACTAGTGACTAGTGTAGGTGGGAATAGGTACTAGTGCGACACCGCATCACAGAATCACTGCGGCCGGGGATTTTTGTCTACTATGCTGGATTTGCGTGCATGAAATTAATATCATCTAATGTACTTGCTTAAATATTAATGTATCGCTTTTACTCCGTTAAAAAAATGAAGTATTCCATGCTGGACTGGGTTACATCAGCGTACTGCCATGCCGGTCTGGGCTGTGTGTCGGTTTTTATCGAAAAGTTGCGCTTGAGCCGGTCACCATGTGAAAAAAGGCTGTGCGTCACAGGGATGGACAGAAGGGTAACATTTCATCCCCCTTAACCCGCGAAATGGGCATCCGTGACGATATTTGAATCCGGTGATGTTGGTTCAGAAACCAAAGTGTACATTGTCTATTTGTTTTATTTAAAAAAATGATTGGAGGTTGGAGCTAAAAATTAAGTGACTGAAATCCGAGGAGAAACTCAAATTGAGGGTTGATAGGCTTCGGCGGAGTGGTTGGGCCCTACCAACAACTCTGAAAATTGCCCTTTGTATTTGACAACTTGGACACTCCGACAATACACGTCGGCTATTCTGAGGTCACGTCATTGTTAATGCGGATGGAACGTTAAACAACTTACACACATACACATCATGCTCGCACACACTGACAAGTAGCTATCGCAACATCACACTATCAGATATGCGGGTGCCCAGTGTCCACCATTCGCCACCACGCCAGCATTTGGACACCACCATAACGTGACCGCAATGCTGTGACCCGGCCAAGGTCATCCCGGTACAGACGACCGCGCGGTCAGTGACGTCACTGCAGCGGTCACCGGCCGGGCCGGGGGTTGGCCAGGCATCTGTCGGTCTCGTTGCCTCGGGCGATGGCCTCGTCTCCGGCGCGAGGGTAGGCGGCTCCCGGTGTGCACTCGGTCGAGTTTGCCGTTGAAGTTGCGTGCGTTTGTTGAAAACTTGCTGACATTAAAAGACTTTGCGGTTGGTAGTTGGTTAAAGATTCAACACAATGACCTGATAAACTTGCGGTATTGGCCAGCACTGGTCCAAGTGATCACCATTAAAAGTAGCAAGTACAATTAAAACAATGCCAGTTTTAGTCTTGTAATTACTTGTTCTGACTCACATACCATTGTTCATATGTATAGTGACTGCGAAAACTTCTCTCGTCACTTGCACTCACTCCACTCGCATCATGGAATCAGGCACAATCACTCACACTGGTAAGGATGAGGCGTGAGCCTCCCCGCGCAACGTCGCACGTCCGTACGGGGCGCCAGACGCAGGTCGACTTTCTAGCGTTACTATGGCTTTGATTTAGCTCAAACGTCATTTTTCAATTCATAAGTGTTCGAAAATCGCTCTTCCCTTTGGTCGCCCATACCCTTGGTATTTTGTTGAAACAATTTGTTTTTGCACGCTCTCCTTTCCTGATGCAGTTCGTTTGTAGTATTTGAATATAACCAGTGAAACGCCTTTTTGGGCGATGACCGAGCGAGCGTGCTCTGGTAAAGCTAAAACAGGTTTGAAATATGAAACGGCAAGGGAGCACACGTGGCAGTAAAACAGTCGTGTTAGTCCTCCAGAAAAATTGCCAGGCCTCAATGCATGCCAACATAAGAATTAAGTTGCATTAAATTGTTTATGATCTCCTTTCTCAAATCTGCCAAAAGGCATTACCTCCTGAGCGCTGCATGCTTCAGCGTATACATTAATTACCGAGCGGGCGCGAAGCTCCCGTGAGGTTTCTCGTCAACTTACTAGACAAATTTACATTTGACCCGGCCCGACCCGGCCCGACCCGGCCATACAGACGCTTTTCGGAAGCTAATAACTTTGCAACCACTGCTCTGATTGAGATTGGGTCTTCACCAATGGATAGGTCGATCAAATACATTTTGTTTTTGGTATGGTGCGTTCTGATAGAGGTGGTACCACAGCGCGTGGCAGTTGGCAAACGCGAACGTCGAAATGAACAAAAAACCTTGTTAAAATTATTCTTGATAAAAAATGGCTGTATTATTCTAAGCATTGATTTATACGCTGAAGAATGCAGCGCTCAGGACGCACTCCCTTTTGGGGATTTGAAAAGGAGATCATGAACAATGTAATACAACTTAATTTTTATGTTGGCATGCATTGCGGCCTGGCAAATTTTATTGAGGACTAAAATGACTGTGTTACTACCACGTGTGCTCCCTTACCGTTTCATATTTCAAACCTGTTT
Source organism: Chirona hameri (assembly GCA_036785665.1). Classification (NCBI taxonomy): domain Eukaryota; kingdom Metazoa; phylum Arthropoda; class Thecostraca; order Balanomorpha; family Balanidae; genus Chirona; species Chirona hameri. Next base: position 82,269 of record JAXIVJ010000726.1, on the reverse strand, counting down.
TAGCTTTACCAGAGCGCACTCGCTCGGTCATCGCCCAAAAATGCGTTTTACTGGTGCTTAGAATAATACAGCCATTTTTTATCAAGAATAATGTTTGCAAAGTATTTTGTTCATTTCGACGTTCGCGTGTGCCAACTGCCACGCGCTGTAGTACCACCTCTATCAGAACGCACCATATTAAAAACAAAATTGATTTGATGGACCTATCCCATGGTGAAAGCCCAATCTCAATTGTAGCAGTGGTTGCAAAGTTATTAGTTTCCGAAAAGCGTCTGTATGGCCGGGTCGGGCCGGGTCGGGCCGGGTCGGGCCGGGTCGGGCCGGGTCAAATGTAAATTTGTCTAGTAAGTTGACGAGAAACCTCACGGGCGCTTCGCGCCCGCTCGGTAACAACGCAAGAAAGTTGAAATAACTTGTTGTTTTTTTGCTGACATTGATCCACTTGAGCTCAACCATCATCCTATCACTCCAATTTAAGGGTACGAAAATTGCTCTTCACTTTGGTCGCCCATTCACTTGGTATTTCGTAGAAACGATTTAAGTTATGGTCATTATTCAACGTTAAACGAATTGAAGCAAAAGCGCTATGTCGCGATCCCAATATACTGGAGGGAAAGCACCGATCATGAACTCCGAAAAAGTATATGCACCTGTTTTTGTAAATTTCCCAAGCTTAATTTTCGAAAAAGAAAAAGTATTATATTTCACTTTTAAATTAAGACTCGATCAATTTAACCCGCGCTTGACCGGGGTCTCAGCAGAACACCATTGACCGGGGGGGATATTGCCCCCCCCCCCCTCGTTATCTCCGGAACCAATAATCGCAGCGAGACTCGCAACGCGACATTCGAAAGCTCTCAATGAGACGCATCTAAAGCATACTCTAAATTTGTTAATTGAGGTCACATATCAGGTCAAGGTTGGGGCAAAGGTCAACATGGAGGCATTTGAGTTTATGAACCATACTTCCCATCCAAAGCGTTTGATTGCGACCATGATCACCCAAAGTCCTCTCAAAGGTATAATACTCATCTCACATGAGCGAAAATCAAATTGTTAGCAAAGGTCAAGGTCAAGTTCAGGTCACAAAAGGTCACTATACGCAGAAAATTTCCGAAAGTCATGCAATACATGTTTTATGGGCTATTTTACACGTATAATTCGATAGTGATGGTCATTTTACCATATGACCTTATTTAAGTGAAGTTAGTGTCAAGCGTAGGTCAAGTTCAGGTCACATATGGTCAAAATTTGAAATTGATCAATCTCAATACAAAAGGCATGTTTCTAGACCAGTTTGGTCTCAGAAATACAATGCTGGCATTTATTTGTCTGTATCTGGTCCAGGCACGTAGCCAGGGGGTCGGCGGGTGCGGCCGCCCCCTCCTCCCCTCCTCCCCCTCCTTCCTCCCCTCCTCCTCCCTTCCCCCTGACCCTGAGCCTTTCAGCAGTAAGAATGCAGTTGTCCAGGGAATAACACTCAAAATTTTCGCACCGCTCCGCGGCGCAATTTAACTGCAAATTTAATTATATGCGGGTTAGCAAACAAAAATCGGCTCGTTTCTCGGCGCATTTGTGTTACTTTCTACTTTCCTACATAATTGGGCAAAATAGTCAGCAAGAACGGCATAAGCAAGAACGGCATCAGCAAGAACGGAGGACTTTGGGAACCGGCTCAGAGAGAAGGCGAAATTAGAAGTAGTTCACTGATTGAGAAAAACAAAATCGATTGAGTGTTTAATTTGTTGAAGCCCTTCTAGAAAAACACGTCAAACCTATCCTGCATTGTTTTCGGAACTTATGTGAAACATACACCGAATAACTAAGCTCTAAATCGGTCTGATCCAATCCAGATAAAAACGTGAGGTAAGTAAGAACTAATTCGTCATCATTCTACTTAGCATTAGGCGCAAAATAAAGCACAAAGTAGGCTGTCATGTTATTTTCTCAGCCTATAATATGTTTGCCATATTATGTAAAAATGTGTAAAAATTGGTACTTATTCAAATGAAATTGAACAAGTTTTTGCGAAGGACGCTTTCTCTTGATTTAAAATTTAAAGAGAAGAGTTCCTCATCTCTCCAGCTGTCAGCGCCCATGGCCACCCGCTCATCCACCGCACCCTTATCGCCCCCCTATTAGCGCCGCTTTAATGAGAGCGGCCCCAATTAGCGGGCTGCGTGGCGGACATAGCTGGCGCCGGGGAGTGGTGAAACCGGAGCCGCCCCCGGTCTCCTCCCTCCCCTGAGAGTCACCCGTCCTCCTGTGATCCCCCGGCTCACAGGAAGCCCCGCCGCCGGCGTGTCGCGAGCAGAGAGCGCTGCCGCCGCTGGCTCGGATGTGGGCCGGCTAAACAGAGACGAAGGAGGCGGGGTTCGGTTACCGGGCGGCGCGCCCACGGGAGACACGCTATAATCGCCACCGGGAGACGGGAGACACAGGAGACGGGAGGCACGCTATAATCGCCGCCGGGAGACGGGAGACACACAGGAGACGGGAGACACACAGGAGACGGGAGACACACAGGAGACGGGAGACACACAGGAGACGGGAGACACACAGGAGACGGGAGACACACAGGAGACGGGAGACACGCTATAATCGCCGCCGGGAGACGGGAGACACACAGGAGACGGGAGACACGCAGGAGACGGGAGACACACAGGAGACGGGAGACACACAGGAGACGGGAGACACGCTATAATCGCCGCCGGGAGACGGAAGACACACAGGAGACGGGAGACACGCAGGAGACGGGAGACACGCAGGAGACGGGAGACACGCAGGAGACGGGAGACACGCTATAATCGCCGCCGGGAGACGGGAGACACCCAGGAGACGGGAGACACACAGGAGACGGGAGACACACAGGAGACGGGAGACACGCTATAATCGCCGCCGGGAGACGGGAGACACATGAGACGGGAGACACACAGGAGACGGGAGACACACAGGAGACGGGAGACACACAGGAGACGGGAGACACACAGGAGACGGGAGACACACAGGAGACGGGAGACACAGGAGACGGGAGACATGCTATAATCGCCGCCGTATGGCAAGGAGTAGCACCGCAGCTCTCAGCGCCGTGACGAGACCCGGCAGCGGGGACAGGCTGGGCTGATGTCACGTGCTGTCAGAGAAAGCGGGGATTCGAAGAACGGCTGCTCGTGTTTGTTGAGATAGAAGATTGGCTAGAAGTTGTGTGTGATGAAGGCCACTCATCAATGGACAAAATTGCCCAGAATTAAAACATGTGTAAAACAACAAGCTGTTGATCATACATTTGAACGTCCTTTCCGGGTACGATACCTTTTGCAAACACTGAGAGCTGAGAGAAAACTGAGAGCAGAGGCTGCACGCGGCACATCACCTACACACCGTGTGACACTTGCCGGCTTAACCGACCCTGCTTTTCTGCGCAGAGGAAAGACAAAGGCGGCACTGTGCGATGGTGCCGCCATTAGCCAGCGCGACAGGAGTAGATGTTCCGTCTGACGAACCTGACGCACCGGCGGCACCGCACAGCCGGGATCAGACAGGTGGCCGCCCGGCTTGTCATAAAGACGGCGATAAAATGTCATACCTGTATCAGGGGACATCACGGACCATTACTCGGTCATTATTTACGCCACAATAACGGATACAAGTTATTCTGTATTGGTAACATGTTATAACCAGTAAGGCGCCGTAGTTGGCGATGAACGAGCGAGCGCGAATGAAATGTATGGGTAATCTCAACTCGATCGGTCAAGTAGTTTCTGAGATACAAAAAAGGGTGCGCATGTGTGCATGTGCAGAGGCACCCACCTTTTATTTGTGGGAAAGTGGGGCCGAGAGGTCCCTAACCACACACCAAATTTGAACACAATCGGCTCAGCCGTTCCAGAGATACAGAATAGGGGTGTGCACGTGCGCACGTGCAAAGCCACCCCACCCAGCTGACTTGTGAGAAGGCGGCGGCTGAGAGGTCCCTAACCACACACCAAATTTGAACACAATCGGCTCAGCCGTTCCTGAGATACAGAATACAGGTGTGCACGTGCGCACGTGCAGAGGCACCCACCCCTGACTTATGGGAAACTGGCGGATGAGAGGTCCCTAATCACACACCAAATTTGAACATAATCGTCTCAGCCATTCCTGAGATGTATAATAGGGATGTGCACTTGCGCACGTGCAGAGGCACCCCACCCCTGAGTTGTGTAAAGTGGCGGCTGACGGGTCCCTAATAGAGATGCAGAAAAGAAGAAAAAAATGTCACGGCTCCGGTCACAGCGGCTGACCTAGTTCAGAGGTCACGGCGTGCTAGCATCCAGTTCAATTTGAGTCCCAGCTTTATCACCGCATGATACATTTTTCACAATTTCAACATATGAAATAGTTATGTAATTTGTATCCTAAAAATATACTTCGCTAGAACATTTATATTTGAGAACATTGCTAGAACAGCAACAGGACAAGACTGCCAATGCCTTGAGGTATGATGGATGTAGGAAAATCCATAAGCATGAATGAAATGCATGGTTAGTGGTTACCTAATACCTACTACCTAGTACCTACAAGATTCATAAATACGCCACTGAAAGAATTTCAAAGTATCAAAGTAATCAACCATGTCATCAAGCCATCAACAATGGCATTTTAAACACTAGGAAATAGACAAAACAAGTTGGTAAAGTCAGATTCTAGCTGATGTTAATGACAAGCCGTCATGCAGCACAGAAGATATTTACCAAATTTGCCGGAACAACCTTTTGAAATACAGGTATAGGCAAACTGCAAATCCAAACTGCAAATCCATCTCACTTGCAGGCCATCAACGCTAAGTCAAAGAGCATACAAGGATAACGATACAATTTAAATAGTAATGTCACGCATGGCTTCTGGCATGTAAGTTACCAGTGAGCCACAGCTATACCAACATATATGACGCAGGTGCTGCAACAACACACCAGCCGGGTGAAGGTTCTGTGAACACCTGCACTGTGGGTATTGAACACACGATGCGATGGTGGTCGACACTGACACACCACGCAGGTGTCTGCAATGTGTGTAGATAGCGAAGCCTCAACAATTACACCCCATGCATGAGTAAATTTCCAAATCAACCTCTGTGGTAGGAGTTAACACCCGGGTCGTGTGTAGCTATTTTGTGAGTGTACATTCTTGTCATCTCACCTGATTGAAGCCAACCACATATTAGAATAACGAAATCGCTCACCCCAAAATAGTAAGTATGTCACATCAAGGCCAACTTGAACTTGAACTCCGAGAATCAGTGGCACATAATATGACCTTGGCAATGAGGAGATTGTTGTTGTTGCTGGATTAGGGCGCGTAGGCCAAACACGCCACGCGTATCGGCAGCTGTGGCGCGCCATCGTCAACTACGGCGCGCTTTTATTTTTGTTTCGACGTCAAAAGGTAAATTTTGTATTATTCGTCAGCTGTTTGTATCAGGGTAATAGAACAATGGGCAGAACGTGGGGTAGAACAGTAAGGAATGTAACGCCCCCATGAATTAGACAAGATATAATTGTTCTGGTAGTTGTTTGGTCTATTATAAATTAAAGGTATTGTTTGCTATCAATAACTTGTATTTCCATAGATTATAATTCCAGCCAATATACGAAGTAGTAGTCGAAGTAGTGTATATTTCAGTACCTGTAGTAGCATTTTGTAGCACCTGGAGCCGGACGACACGGAACTATTGCTGGTGGAGGTCAACACCACACCTAAACTCATGTTGGGTGTATGCTTCTGCCCTCCAGCTAACGACGGAGCACTGCACCGGACGATGGAGGGGCTGCAAGCTGTGGTCCAGCGCTACCCGGATCGTTGCCTTGAGGTGACGGGCGATTTTAACACCCCGGACGTTCGCTGGATCCAGACAGACCTCGGTTGGGCGACGCCGACCATCTCACGCCCATCGCGGCGCGCGCTGAACTTTGTTGATGCCTGTGATCTGTCAGATTTTAAACAGTATGTTTGTCTTCCAACTCGGGGCGCAAACACACTCGATCTCGTATTGTCTAACCGAAACTGTGTAACTGACATCGATGTACGAGATGGTATTTTTGAATCTGACCACAAACAAGTAGAATGTGTGATTAAATATGTACGATCTGCTGTAACCCAAACCTCCAGGCATTCCGCTTTTAACTACAAACAGGCTGACTTTGAGAGACTGCGAACGTCATTAGAGCTACTGCCGTGGAATATTCTGGATGATATGCACGTAGACACAGCTGTGGATACATTTTACGAACTTTTATATGCAGTCATCCGCGATTGTATACCTGTTGTTCAGATCAAAAGGAATTATCCACCCTGGTTCAATCGTGATTTGCGGAATTTGTTGCGGGAGAAGGAGACGGCTTGCAAAAGAATGAAACGTAACCGGAGTGAGGAAATCGAGGATGTATTCCGAGACAAGAGAAGAGACTTTAAGAACTTAGCAAAACAAAAATGCAGTGACTACCTGATTGGACTTACCGACGATTTCAAAACTAATCCGAAACGGTTTTGGTCCTTTTTGAAAACTGCAAAGAGTGGAAATCGGGGTTTGCCAGCACTGATGGTAGATGGCGTAGAAATCACAGAAGATAGAGATAAGGCTCTCAATAGGGCCTTTGCAGCGAAATTTACCGATGATGCTGTAACCGTGTTGCCCGACTGTCCGTCTTATGATTTATCGCCGCTGGTCCACATCGAATGTAACGCAGATCTCGTTAAGGCTATTCTGAAAAGTATTCCTGCAAACAAAGCGTGCGGTCCGGATGGGATCAGTGCCCGTATCATACGTGAGTGTAGCGACGCATTATCTGTTCCTTTAGCGAAGATCTGTGAGCTGTCGGTAAGCCAAGGTATATTTCCGGAACTCTGGAAAAGGGCTAACATCGTGCCTATATTCAAGAAGGGTAGTGTCAAAGATCCAAGTAGCTACCGTTCCGTGTCACTGATTCCATTGTTCGGAAAGGTCCTCGAGAAGGTTGCATATACTAACTTATTGCGCCATGTGAGACCTGCCATTTCGCCTGAGCAACATGGATTCGTCCCAGGCAGATCGTGTGCAACTAACCTATCGTCACTGCTGAGCACTGCATGGGAAGCTATCGGAGAGCATTCTCAAACTGTAGCCTATTTCACAAAGCAAAAAAGTTTGTAATTACAAAGAATTTCTTTGTAATTACAAATAATTTTTACACATGTTTGTAGTTTGGATTTCACAAAACCCCAGGGCAGTAAATCTCAACTTACTATTTACAAACTACTTTACAAAGATATTGTTTGTAAAAATGTTTGCAATTGCACACGTTCTATTTCTCAAAAGTTGACGGAAGTGAGGAAATATTTGCAATTACAAACTTGTAATTCCAGTGGGTCAGGGGTTCTGAATTTCAGAAACTGCATTGACAGTTGACATTGTTTGACTGTTCAGGTTATTTTCTTGGTGAGGTTGTTACGTTGCCGAGGTTGTTAGGATAATGGTTTAGTTATGCATAGGCATAGCTGCCCAAAACAATTCATTTTCCGAGAGATTCGAACAGGAATCTCCAGCTTTGAAGTCCAGTCACAGTGCATGCACCTTACCGATTGCGCTGTGAGGGGCGCCTCCGCGCGGAGAAACCGCATGGCGATAGAATTGCAGCGGTCAACGATGTCTTGTGCAATGTACAGTGAACCTTCACCCTTTACGAAGTAAGAAATCGGCTAGGTTAGGTGAAAAAAATGGTCGAGAAATTCAACGATCTTTCTTTTCAGAGTAGTTCTGTTGTTATGCTCCGCCACCTGGTGAATGGCACGGTATATAAAATACTGGTGAATGGTCAAACTCTGTTTACTCTAACTGCTTACCAAGATGTATTTTTACGATCAGAGTTTGCATTCCGATGAAATGTTAATTAAAAGATTATTCTCCCTATAACTAATTTTATATTGAATAAAAAAATAAACCACAATGTAAATATTTGTTAAATTAATTTGTTAACAATCAAATTATTTGTCATTAGCATAAGTTTTAATACAAACGTTCTTGATTTCAAGCTTTCTGCTGTACTAACATTTGTGTTTACAATTTTCTTTACAATCGGTAATTCAGAGGTGGCGAATGTTTGTGAAATAGCTTTTTGTGAGGTTTGCAATATTTGCTTGCGTTTGTAATCGCAAACATGTGTAAATACTAACTTCTTTGTGAAATAGGCCTCCGATTGTATTTATACAGATTTTTCAGCCGCGTTCCAAAGCGTCGATCATTCTCTTTTGATTCACAAGCTGAATAATTCTTACCATGTATCAGGTTCGGCTCTACATTGGTTCACATCATATCTCATTAGCAGGAAACAACGCGTTGTGGTAAACGGCAAGTGCTCAGAGTGGTGCCGGGTTACGTCGGGCACACCGGAAGGGGGCGTGATCTCCGCTTTGTGCTTCGCCCTGTATATAAACGACCTGCCAGTTGGGATGTCCTCTCGGGTGCTCCTTTATGCAGATGACGCCAAACTGTATAGGAAAATAACTTGCCAAAAGCTTGCAAGAAAATATTGGACGTCTCCACCAGTGGTCAAAAACATGGAAACTCAAGTTAAACCCATCCAAATGCAAGTCATTTCGAATGACCCTAAAGACAAAACCACTGGTTACAAATTACTCAATCGGAGACACAATTCTGGAACATGTTGACAAAATTCGGGATTTAGGTATTATTTTGGATACAAAATTGACATTTGGGCCTCACGTCGATCCAACAGTCACTAAAGCGAACCGCGCCCTAGGTGTTCTGATAAGGTCATATCAGAGGGCTACCCCGGGAGACATCTCAACTTGTCATCTGTCCTGGCGTCATACTACGCTTATGTACGCTCCAACCTGGAGTACTGTAGTGTGATATGGAATGGAGCTGCTGCAATACACACTGACAGAGTTAACCGGATTGAGCACAAATTTATAATTTGGCTCAACGCTCACTGTCGCTGTCATTCATCATCACTGTCATATGCTGATCTGCTGAGACATTTTAAACTCACATCTGTATCCGCGAGAAGGGCACAGCACGATGTTATGTTCGTCCGTAATGTTTTTAAGGGTAGAATCTCGTCAGCGTTTGTATTGCAGTCATTCTCATTGAGCATACCTTGTCGTACAACCAGGCAGCAAAGTAGTACATTGTTGAATGTGCCATTCGCGAGGGTGAACACTGTAAATAATGGACTTCTCGTGAGGCTGCCTAGGCAAATTAATCGATTCTTAGAGAGCTTCCCTACAGCGGACATGTTCAGCGACAGTTTTTACTCATTTCGCAGTAAGGTGAAGCTGTTTGCTGCAGCATTATAGCATATAGTTAGATAGTTAGATATACATCAACTGATGTGATCATTGCTAGTCTCAGGCAGTTTTTGTCATTTTTAGCGTATTTTGTATCATCACTCGTTTAGCGTTTATTTTTAGGATTCAGGCAGCGTTTCGTATTTTTCGTATATTCACATGATTTTATCATATGTATGTATGTTAAGCAGGTGAATGTCAATGTGTAATATCGTGTTTTTGTTTTAAACTTTGACTTCGTCCATCAATGGGTCATCCCTTCGGCGATCTTGAGAAATAAAAAAAAAAATTGGAAGCGGTCATATTGAATTAAACATACGAAGTAGTAGTCGAAGTAGTGTATATCTCAGTACCTGTAGTAGCATTTGGAAGCGGTCAGCGGTCGTTCCGACATTGGTTAACGCCCAAGGCCATTTAACCCCTTTACGCCAGGAATATATACAAATGGCAAAAAGAAATGTTGTATCCAAGGCTTGTAGCTATCTGGTCCAGACTCCAGAAGTCGGATTTAACATATGTTTCATAGGTTATGAGCCAGCTTCACTTTCTGAACCCTACTTTAGCCGAGCTAAGTAGCTGTTGGATAGCTCTGTTTTTTTGTGTATTTTTTGAGCAACCACATTATATTTAGATATAAGGATTAGATATTTAGTTTTGTGGATCGTTTAAGTATTATTTTTAAGCTTTCATAGTTAGCTGTTACCTCTTACTTGCTTTTTAAAGGACTTTTCATTCTAGCTTGTGTGCGCCAAAATTGTCTTAGTCTTATTTTTGTGTTATTAGTTGCAGGGTTGGATAAGTAGATATTTTAGAAAATTAGGGATAATTAAGGTGTATTTAGTATTCAGTTTATTTAAGGATTAGATATTTAGTCTAGTATTAGGTGCACTCATAGCTGATTTGTGTTACTAGCTTTACCTAGATCTAGTTAAGGTTTAGAAGAAGAAAAAACAAACAAAAAAAGTTAAGTTAAGTTAGTAAAGTATTGAAAAGTGCATAGTACCTAAGTTATATACCTAAGTTACTAGTGTATTCAAATGAGCATGACTAGGATGCAGGCGAAGGTAGCAGAGCTAGAGGCCCTCCAGGCTAGAGTAGCGGAGCTTGAGGCGCAGTTAAGTAAGTGTAGGTGTAGAGATGAGCCGCAAGAGGGTGTAGCTCCTGACCAAGGAACGTATGCGCAGATTGTGGTTAGGGGGTCAGAAAAGGAGCCTACAGGATCAGGGACCAGTGGTAGTTCTGATAGGGGCATAAGGGAGGAGGATAAGGCAAAGGTGGATAGTGCGGCTGGGGTTTGGAAGTGTGTTGGAGGGTCACGTTTCTGGAGACCCAACATTGTGGAAAGTAATGCTAGGGCCACAGACAGTAAGGATGAGGAGGGGTGCTGGGTAATGGAGGGTGGTAGCAGAATCTGGAGGAGGAAGAGGGAAGGGGATCAGGAGGGATGGACAAAAGTTCAGGGTAGAGTCAGGCAGTACAGCCCCAGGGAACATCAGCAGGTTACACTAGCAAATAGGTTCAGTGCGTTAGAGTCAGCAGCTGAAAGTGACAAGGTACAGATTCAGCATTTAGTGGTTGGGGACTCGAGGGTAAGGCCCTTAAGGCGAACATTCTGTGGGAAGAGGGACAAATGTATAGTTAAACCGGGGGCAAAAGTAGTTGATATGGGCCCTGTCATTGAGGCAGAACTGGGTAGGAGTAGTCCGGAGACAGTTATAATACAGGTGGGGGTGAACAACATAGGACCTAGGCGGAGTGTGAGAATAGTAGCGGAGTACCGGAGCCTGCTGCAGAGGTTGAAGGAGTCCAGGAAACCAGTCATTGTGACTGGCATCCTCCCTCGCTGTGGAGCCAGTGAGGAGTGGTACTCGAGAGCTCTGTCTGTGAACAGCTCAGTTCAGAACTTATGTTCAGCTATGGGGCTTAGTTATGTAGACTTATGGGATCAGTTCTATGAGTGGCATAGGTACTATATGAAGGATGGGCTTCACTTATCGGATGAGGGGGCAAGGGCTTTGGGAGATGCCTACAGAAGTGTCATTCAGGGAAACTAGGTAGGAGGGGGGGTTCAGGGACGCTAGTACTAGGGCATCAAGAAGTAAGCATTGGTAGAAGTTCATGTCAGAATAGGACAGTAGATCATAATTCCCTCAGAATTAGTAGAGTCAGCTCAAAGTATAAGATCACATGTGTGTTGCTGAATGCCCAAAGTATTAGGTCTAAATTTGATGAGTTTGAGTGTTATGTTGCCCTTGAAAAGCCTGATATCATTTGTGTAACCGAGACATGGGTTAGTGAGGGGTATAATAGGGATAGGCTACAGGATTTCGAGTTACAAGGGTATAACATGTTCTCATACTGCAGAGAATCACGGCAGGGAGGCGGAGTGTTTGTATATGTAAATAGCTTGTACTGCACTACTAGAGTTGATGATTCTAGTAAAGTAAAAGAAGTAGAATCAATCTGGCTTGACATTAAAATTGGTACAGTTAACAGAGGAAGGTTGAGGATAGGTGCATTTTACAGACCAGGGAATCTTCCAAGGAACTCCCAAGCTGAAACAGACCAAGATATGTGTGAGGAAATACGTAGGAACTTTCGGGCTCAGTGTCTTATTATGGGAGATTTTAACTTAAGAGGATACGAAAGTATAGCAGAGGAAACAAATGAGTGTAGGTTGTATAGGCAAATCTTTGAAGAGGAGCTTTTCATGCATCAGTTTGTAACAGAGCCAACCAGACATTGCTCCATTCTAGACCTTGTATTCTCAGACAACAGTGATCTAGTTAGTGACATAAGTATTTGTGCAGGTCTAGGAACCAGTGATCACAATATGGTTAAATTCAATATCTCATCAGAAATGAGGCCCAAAGATAACCTTATTATGGTTCCAAACTTCAGCCGGGCTGATTTTGATGGTATTAGAAATGACCTCGCACAGATAAAATGGAACGTTGAGTTGGCAGGTTTAGATGCATGTGAGGCCTGGAATGTTTTCAAAGCTAGATTAAGCCAAATTCAAAATCGGCATATACCCCTCAGGCACAAACGTAACAGAACCAAGGGCAATCCAGTTTGGCTTACCCCAGAAGTAAGGAGTGCTATACAAGCTAAAAGAAGTGCATTTGGCATTTTGAAGGGATCTTCACTAGATATAAATCAGAAGGCCTACCAGAATGCAAGAAATTCAGTTAGGAAAAAGGTCAGAGCAGCTAAAAGGGCAAAGGAACTTGATTTAGCTAGACATTGTAATGCAGATAGTAAGAAGTTCTTCAGTTTTTATAAGTTAAGTACAGTTTCCAAAAATATAGGTCCATTTAAGGTAGATGATGTGTTAGTTAGCAAGGACAGTGAAATGGTTGAAGTGCTTAATGATCAGTTTCAATCTGTCTTTACTATCGAGGACCAGAGTAGTATTGCAGCACTTCAGCCTGAGCTAGAGACAGAGGAGACTATAGGAGAGCTAGGTGGCATAAGTAGTGAACTTGTTCTAGAATATCTAAAGAAAGTAAGGCCTAACAAGGCAGAAGGACCTGATGAAATCCATGCTAGACTTTTAAGAGAATCTGAAAGGGAGTTGTCGGTTCCATTAGCCATAATATTTTCTAAATCACTTGCAGATAGTAAAATTCCACTTGATTGGAAAAGAGCAAATGTTGTTCCTATTCATAAAAAGGGAGATAGAAGTAAAGAGGAAAACTATAGACCAGTTAGTCTGACCTCATTAGTCTGCAAGGTGCTTGAATCAATCATCAAAGATAAGATTGTTGAATTCTTGGAGCAAAATGAACTCATCAAAGATACACAGCATGGCTTTAGGAAGGGCCGTTCTTGTTTAACTAATCTTCTGGAGTTTTTGGAGGTTGCAACAGATAGCGTTGATCAGGGTAAACAGCTAGATGTAGCTTTTCTTGATTTCAGTAAAGCATTTGACAAAGTCCCCCATACAAGACTGGGGTTGCAACTTAAAATTCATGGGATCAGGGGCAAGATTCTGGATTGGATAGAAACGTGGCTTTCAGGACGCCAGCAAAGGGTTATATTGAATGGGTGCCAATCACAATGGAAGGAGGTTCTCAGTGGGGTTCCACAGGGCTCAGTCCTGGGCCCATTGCTTTTTATAATATTTGTGAATGCAATTGAGAACAGTATAGACAGCAAAGTCTTGAAATTTGCAGACGATCTAAAAGTTGTCAGGATTATTAGAGGAAAACATGATCAGGATGTTTTTCAATCAGATCTGGACAAGCTAGTTGAGTGGTCTGAAGCATGGCAGATGAAATTCAATTTGAGTAAATGTAAGATTATGCACGCTGGACGGGTTAGCAGTAAACATAGGTATGAAATGGGTGGGCAGAAAATGGAGCAGATTGAAAAGGAAAGAGATTTAGGTGTCGTGGTAAACAATAGACTATCAGCGTCAGACCAGGTTGTAGAAGCTAGGAAAAAGGCACTTAGAATGCTAGGGGCCATTAACAGAAATGTTTCCTACAAGAGTGAAAAGGTAATAACAAAACTGTATTGTGCATACGTTAGACCACATTTGGAGTATTGTGTACAAGCCTGGTCTCCAACATATGAGAAAGATTGCTGGTTGTTAGAAAGAGTTCAAAAAAGGGCAACAAAAATGATTAATTGTCTTGGTAGTTTACCTTATGAAGATAGATTAAGGAAATTGGGTATGTTTTCACTTAGATATAGAAGGCTAAGAGGAGATCTAATTGAAGTCTTCAAATTTGTAAATAGTCAGCATTCTGGATATTTAAAGGGTATGTTTGAGTTCAATAGGGAAAATCGAGGTAGAGGTCATCAGCATAAACTCATTATGAAACAAAGTAGGACTAGGCTACGACAGTCATTTTTCAGTAGAAGGGTTGTAGGACATTGGAATATGCTACCAGGGGATGTCGCTGATGCAGTGACACTTGCTTCCTTCAAAATTAGATTAGATAAATACTTTACAGAGAAGGGATTAGTTCATAAATACTCGTGGGATTAGCCTTCTTTTATGCAGGTAGAGTAAGGTGATTTGAAGGGGCGAGACTGGTGGAGGGGGGATGGGGGGGGGGGGTGCAACCTCGGATGGGCCCAAGAGGCTCTTTGTTGCACTTTTCTTTTATGTCTTTATGTCTTTATGTCTTCGTCTGAAAATCATCCATTTAACATGGGAACCCTATGGTGTATTAGGTTGTTAACGCCCGAGTGCTGCCAACCAGGGACAACACTATTACACCGCCATATGTGCAGCCAAATGGAATCTCTCTCCAAATGGTCACCAATTTCAGAACAGCTGATGAAATCGTATACGGCAAATCGATTGGTGCTTGTTGCGAGCAAATCGGTCCAGCCGTTGCTGAGATTCCATTTGGCTGCACATATGGCGGTGTAATAGTGTTGTCCGCCAACCAGGGGGTTTACTGTGCACAGCGCCATTTGTGACGCATCAGAGAAGTGAAATATAATTGGTACATTATTTGTGTTAGGAGAAGTTATTAAGTAGTACATAACAATAATGCTTAGCTTGGCTTGGGGTATTTGGAATTTGGATGCATTTTATTAGACCGAGTCTGTAGCCATTAATAAGCCCCCATGTCTTGATTTACTTGAATCCTCATCTGAGGCATATTTTGAGGCTACTGGAAATTTGGAATTCTGTTTCTATTTAGTGATCCATTAACATGTAAAGTGTCAGTGTGCAAGTTGGTTGTGTTGTGAGTTGTGACTGAGATTTAAGAGGAAGGTATCTCTTGAACACTTGCTCTGCTTATGTAACAGATACCTAAGTAGTAGTAGTAGGTAGTTTTAGTGAGGTAAGTAAGCTTAGTGGCTTGGTGTTTGTTTTCTTCCATAACTTTGTATTGTTTGTGTCTTGAAGCTACCAACAAAAAAAGTATATATGTGATACAAAGCCACTGGCTTTGTGTTACCTATAAATTAGTGTGATGTTTAAATAGGTTACTTTATGGCAACCTAGTGCTATGAGTGTCCCCCATCCTATACCCAAGTTAAGCGACCATAATGAAACAGTTTATAGGTGATACAAAGTATCAATCTTTAGTCAGTCAGTCAATCTTTAGTGTTGACTGACATAGGTGACTGAGAAATATAATGCAAACCAAATGAACAGCTGCAAAAATTGCTTCAATCAAAATTTTGGACTTTGGAACATGCGCCTGATTTAGTCTTTAGTATGATAAGGTCACGGCTTTATCTCATTTGACCTGACCTATTCCCGGCTTAGTGCCGCCGTGAAACTGATTTAGTCACAGCGCCAAGAAGCCGGGACCAGTTTTCTGCACCTCTAGTCCCTAACCACACACTAAATTTGCACATAATCTGCCCAGCTGTTGCGGAGTTATTGCGGGAAAATATTGTTCAACACCCCTCACGCGGCACGCGCCACGCGCAGTGGTAGTCACCTACATGAGTCGGCACTGGTCTCAAACAAGGTAGGTTAGATGGGGCTGCTCAGCAAAGAAGTCCGCTTGTCAATCGGACGTGCGGTTGCAAAGATATGAGCTTCTCGAAAGCGTCGCCACGGGCCGGGTTGGGCCGGGCCGGGTCGGGCCGCTCATAACCAGTAAGGCGCCGTAGTTGGCAATGAACGAGCGAGCGCGAAGGAAATGTATGGGGAATTTTAATTCGATCGGGCAAGTAGCTTCTGAGATACAAAGAAGGGTGCGCACGTGCGCACGTGCAGAGGTACCCACCTTTGACTCTTGGGAGGGGGGGGGGGGGCAGAGTGGTCCCTAACCACACACCAAATTCGAACACAATCGGCTCAGCCGTTCCAGAGATATAGAATAGGGGTGTGCACGTGCGCTCGTGCAAAGCCACCCCACCCCTGACTTGTGTAAAGGCGGCGGCTAAGAGGTCCCTAAACACACACCAAATTTGAACATAATCGGCTCAGCCGTTTCTGAGATATAGAATATGGGTGTGCACGTGCGCACGTGCAGTCACCCCACCCCTGCGTTGTGTGCAAGTGGCGGCTGAGGGGTCCCTAACCACACACCAAATGTGAACACAATCGGCTCAGCCGTTGCGGAGCTATTGCGAGGAAACACCTTCCAAAATATGCGGGATGTGCGCATGTGATGAGCGAAAGGCTATGGAAGTACGGTTGTGCTCCGCGACGCCGTTTTTCCGACAAAGGGAACGGGTACCCACATCGGTGCGCGTGTTAAAATCGACAAATGGCCCTCAACCGACTGATGATGGCAAGTCTTTTAATGCAGATAGAGGCCGCAACAAACCAGCAGGATACCGCTATATAGTGGTTAAAGACGGATAGGTCTCTCTTAACACGCGACCTGGAGGCACTCTGATAAATGCACGCACTGGAGGGGGGGGGGGGGGGGGGGGATTCCGTCCCCCCTTAAATATCGGCCACCATAAGAGCCACAATAACGAAATTTGTACGGTAGAGAGGTGCTGTGGGGATCTCTATTTTGTGAAAATTGAATGACCCTATATCAATATCTTCAAGGTCAAATGAGGTCAAATATGCAAAATTGTGCTTGCTATGCTTTCCTTGGCTTGACATTGCTATGGAACGCAGTGATTGCATGTGTATATCCCAAAATGGTTCAATGATTTGTTGGAAAATCTAATGATACAATAGGTATGATAGATGTTGCATTTTACCTCAGGTCATTTACATATCAACATTTCACTGCGGTCATTTTGGAGACATTTGTAAGTTTGTTTGACTTCGATGGCCTATAACTCAACAAGTTTTCGGCCGATTTGTATTTTTCCTACTTTATGCGACGCGCCATTCATTTGTTAGCAGGTACACACTAAATGACGCATATCTACTGGTAAAATCAGGAGATATTTACACACACAAAAAAAAACACAGGAGGGGTGGGCGGATCCCCCCCCCCCTCCCCCCTCCCCCTCCAGTGGGCGTGTTAATTGCGGTAACACAACAACAACAGGTGACTCCTGAATCCAGGGGCGTGGGAACGTCTTTGAAGTTGGGGGCGAACTTTTGGACAATACTACGGCAAAAATTAAGACTGAAGAGAAGCAACGTGTACCGCTCTTTTCCATACCCAATGCTGCTTATTGCCAATAGTATGTCATATATTTAAGGACATGGGTATCAATATCATATAAGGAAATGGGTTGCCTAACAAGCACAAAAAATAGAGAATAGCTGGTAAACATGAAGGAGTGACACTGGTACTAGGGTCACAAAAAGTCTGAGAAGCGGAATTGGAGCTTTCATCTTGCCTGAACCCAGAACTGGCGGGCTTGACTGACTCCCGAAACTGAGGTAGCTGGTTAGGTGATGTGCCGGTCTCGCACCAAGTTGATCATGGCAAAATCATCCATTTAGCATACATTTTGGTACGAGTACCATACTTGGCTTCAACCGAGTTATGCTATGGCGTGTTTTAGGGTGTTATGGTCAATGTATCGGGTACATTTTATGAATTTATCGTTATATGGTCGTACTCAAGCAAGCTGGCAAACCAATGCATTAGAACACACGCATTTTTCAGGGAAAAGAGTTTTTCTACTTATATATAAGTTAGTTAGTTAGTTAATTATTTTGCTTGTTAGTTAACTGTTGCCGAATTAAGACCCATTAACACACGCACTGCCGGGGGGGGGGGGGGGGGTTCACGCCAACCACGAACTGCCGGGGGGGGATTTCCGCCCCTCCCCCCCCCTAAGATCTAAAAACAACACGTAATGTGGCGGCAAGCGGGATACGGTGTTAGATAGCTCGAAACAATCTCCATCGAAAGCATTTAGGTCATTTTTAGGTCAAGTCAATATTGAGGTAACCAGAGGTCAAATTTCGGCTATATATGAGTGTCCTTGATAAAATCGTATATATCCCGATCATAAAAGAGCTAGCGACGCACGGAAAAAAGTGTTCGAAAGATAATTTAATTTTATGTAAATGAAGTTCATCAGAATTGACCTAAGGTCTTTTCTGTCTGACCGCCCTGTAAATCTGGAAACCTGACCGCCCAAGTAAATAAATAAATTAAGGCCGAAATTATATTCTTGGATATTTCGCTATTGAAGCTTCGTTAGTAGTTAGGTCATCAGAAGCCATTGAATTTGAAGCATTCTAAAACAAATGCCGAGTTGGTTTTAAGGAATAACTTTTGGCAGAAGCACGATTATGCGATTATGCGAGGAGAATTAAAATCACCGGTAACCTCAAAATAAGTAAGTAAATAAATAAATTAAGGCCGAAATTATATTCTTGGATATTTCGCTATTGAAGCTTCGTTAGTAAATTGATTGATTGATTGATTGATTGATTGATTGCCGACGAAGCTTCAATAGCGAAATATCCAAGAATATAATATGTCTGATCAGGGAGATCAGGGAGAATCGGACCGCCCAAGGATTCCTTGGGCGGTCCCACCTCCAAGCAAATTTTTGAAAGTTTGTGGTCGTGCCAAAGTGATTGATCGAGTGGTTTCAAACTCACAGGACTTAATTAGGCCTTAGGTACCTACAATTCGTGTATCTTGGATTTGTAATATCGGTGACTTAAGGTCAGATCGATTTCGTGACCTCATCATTATAAGTAAATGGATACAAATGAAAACACGTATAAATCTACAGTAAATGCTTAAATTTGACCAGTTTTCACCAGATACACCAGTATTGTGCCATATGCAAAGAACAAAGTCACATTTGTGTTCTGTGACCTCTACGAGGTCAACGCAGGTGTGCCCGAGGTCACGCGTGGTTTTTCTTTAATAACTCTTTGTGAAATTAAGGTAGAGTAATGGAGTTCTCAACATTGTGTTTGGGTCGTCGAGACGCGTTGATTGATGTAAAATTTGAACTTGACCTTGCCTTGACCTGAGCACAGGTCAGGTGAATTTTTGGATATTACCCAACTAGGTCATGGTCATACGATATACTATTCGACGCGTCTCGACGGAGAAAGCAAAATGGTGA
The DNA here is from genome assembly GCA_036785665.1 of Chirona hameri. NCBI lineage: Eukaryota > Metazoa > Arthropoda > Thecostraca > Balanomorpha > Balanidae > Chirona > Chirona hameri. The sequence goes on along the minus strand of JAXIVJ010000726.1, from coordinate 63,000 downwards.
AAACTGTAGGTATCACTTTATCATGCGTATCTCAAAAGTTATTCCCTAAAAACAATTCCGTGATTGTTGGAATGGTTCAAGTTCGATGGCCTCCCCTGGCACCTGAGATGAAATCCGATGAAGCCTGAGTGATAGAAAATTAATTTATCTTTCGGACTTTTTTCGCGCTTCGTTAGCTCTTTTTTCGAGACATAGACGGTTTTTGGAAAGTACACCATATATGGCCGAAATTGTACCTTTGTTGACATCCGGTGACCTCAATAATGACCTGACCTAAAAAATGGCCTTAGTACTTTCACTAGACCTTGTTTCGAGCTATCTAACGTTTTTGTCATGTTTGTCGCTATGTTGGATGGTTTTTGAAATCTGAGAGGGGCGGGTATCCAATCCCCCCCCCCCCCCCTGTCCGGCCCTATCGGTTGGAAGTTGGCGCAAACGACGTCGGTGCGCGGGTTAAAGGGACTATTGTCGAAGAGCATGTTCGGTGCTCAACCGACGTGGCGCCTCGAGACACACGGTAGCATTGGTGGGAAGAGAATGTGTATTACTACTGAACGATGCGAGCGTATATATACTTGGAATTGAGGACGCGGACCCGGTCACCCCAACCGGTCTCGTGACGGCGCCGCCTACATTGCACGCGTATGCAGGATTGTGCAATGTGGGACACGCGAGGCGTCTGGCGGCGGCAGGTGGTGTGCCCGGCTGGCAGAAACGGTACCGCGTCCATATCCATGCCACATTACCTCACCTTCCCCCGTGAGCCGACGATAGAAGGCGACATAATACCGTATAGCGGCGTCACGGGATTGGGCAATCACCTTGCACAGCGCTCCTGCAGGTGCGGCGTGGTACAGTTGGTGCGGCTACTCCCGAAATACCAGGCCGTCAGCTGGTGAGGCTTCTGGCCGGTTAGCGCCGCCGGCGGGGTACCGCGGTGCGTCCAAATATCCTCGGCGTGTGCTCTATCCTATGTGATATGAAGAGAAGGGCTTCTGCCCCATATAGCTTCCATCCCCCATGGAAGCGTAGGGAACCGAAGCGAACACCATAAAGAGAGCAAACTCCTGGACATGCGCGGGGAGTAAATTTAGACATGTGGGCATTGCGAATGTGGTATGAACAGATAAGTAAGTGAATGCGTGGCAATTACACCTACTACTACCTGCCACGGTGGCTTGAATAGCCTTTAACGTTATAGAAACAGGACTATTACCATCAAGGTCCGTCAAGGTCGTGGGGCTTACGGCTGGACGATTCCACTGCTCTTTGGCAGGACCATTCTCGGGAACTTTGCCCGCTTTGGCTACTCTGGCCGTAATATAACTATATTATATATAGATATATAATATAATATATAATATATAATATATAATATATATAATAATACTATAATTTCAGTGAATTGACCATGATATAGCACGTAATTGAATGTTCATACCTGAGGCGAATGCCGTTTCTTAAAATGTTAATATTACATTGGGATTTGCGAAGTGCAAAATATCAATAATGATCATAAGAGTGCACTTAACTATAATTTCAGTGAATTGACCATGATATGGCACGTAATTGAATGTTCATACCTGAGGCGAATGCCGTTACTTAAAATGTTAATATTACATTGGGATTTGCGAAGTGCAAAATATCAATATTGATCATAAGAGTGCACTTACAAAACAATCCGCAAATTTAGAGGGAACAACCAACGCATAACCATTGCACTACACACAACACACGAAGCACTGCACGAGGTCTGGCGAGGACAAAATTTAACAGCAAAGCACTGATACGAAGTTTCACAGCACTTCACTATTTTTCCGACGAAAGATAACAAAAGTTCATTGTTCCGTATAGTTTTTGCTGAATTTGCAATGTTGGAACTCCAAATTTCGATGTTTTCTTCTTTCTGGTCAGAGTCTAAAATGCAAAAGTTCATGTAAATTTTGCACTTTTCACTTTTTTACACCTTTCTTCTGTAATTTGTCTTGCAGGGCAGAGGGCTAAAAAAAATCACAAGGTTTATGAAGAAGCTACCTTTTGCTTGATTTTGGTCTTTATTTTTTTAACGAACCAAGAGTATGAAATGCACAGCAATTTTGCTGACGCTGATGACACTGTATCACTCGATGGATTGGAGTGATTGTAGAACGACACAGGCAGGTCGGCCGTGCGATGTCGGCAGACTCCATTGCAGTCCAGTGCAGTTGATGAGGTTGACCTCCAGGCAGATGATGTCGCCGGGGCAGAGCTGAACACTGGGACGATGCTGCTGGACGATGACTTGTCCAGAGGGGCCAGCACCCTAGCCGAAGGCTTGGCGTAGAGGCGGCGCACCGTCACGGAGAACGAACGATCCAGACTGCGATGTCACTGCAGCTGGAGAGGCGTTAGTCCGTCTTGAGGGGCACAACCGCCGCCGCGGGCACAGCCGTCCCCTCAACCGCCGCTGTCACCAAATGTCGAAGAGCATTTTCGTTGCTCAACCGACGTGGCGCCTCGAGACACACGGTAGCGTTGGTGGGAAGAGTATTATTACTGTGTATTACTACTGGACGATGCGAGCGTATATATGCTTGGAAATGAGGACGTGGACCCGGTCACCCCAACCGGTCTCGTGACGGCGCCGCCTACATTGCACGCGTATGCAGGATTGTGCAATGTGGGACACGCGAGGCGTCTGGCGGCGGCACTTGGTGTGTCCGACTGGGAGTAACGGTACCGCGTCCATATCCACGCCACACTATCCAACCTTAACATTATATTTTAGTTGAGATAGCCATTTTGATGGCTTGCCATTGAAATTAAGTATGGCAGCAGTTAAAACAACCACAATGATCTAATCAAAAAGATATTCGAGTTTGATTTTGACATCTGTAAAAATAAGGCCAATGTGTATTTGAATACGGCCTCTAAATCGACAACGACGTCTCTCTTTACTCAACTGGTGATGATAGTCGACTTGTTCTAAGGTCAGCCTTGGAATATTTTCGTCTTTCATTTCTCGATCCCCGGGTGGTTCCCAATCTAGATAATCTAGACACCGGGTGGTTCGGTTTTTCTGCGCAATAGATGTCGACAAAAAATTGTGTCATACATTTGGCAGCACAAAGGATTTCCCTGTTATTACACACAAAAAAAAATCGCAGGACGTCACCAGCCCAACTTTCCGCTTCCAACTAAAAGTTTAATATCTTCCAAGATAAGCAATTTTTTTCGTAAAAAAGTTCACGAACATGTTCAGCTGACCTCGCCTGACATGTAGACATACAATTAAGTGTGATTCGACAACTTTCAAAAAGGTGGGACAGTCCCTTTAACGATTTTAGTTGCACGCACGAGGCTTCTTGAAGGTCCCAGCAGCAACACAATGAAGAAGAGGCAACGCGAAACTTCGGGCCCTCAACATTTTACGTTGCCCCGATTGCTCACTTTTGTGACAAATTGCATTGCAAACATAAATTCGAGGTAATTTACTGACGTATAGACTATGGAATGTGGAGGCGCTTTACGCGAAACGATCCGTCATAAGTTTGCAAAGACAACTTCAGAAAACAGCAACGTATAAAACTTCAGTCGAACATTTTGAGCGCTCGCGGGCTTATCAAGTAGCTTGTGTTAGTTTAAGGCCACTGGCAGATCCAGCAAGTGGGGGGGGGGGGGGAGCAGGGAGGTCATGCCCCAAACCGCTCGAAATCGGCCAAAAATGGACACATTTCCTGATTTTAAAAGAATAATTAAGCAACTTAACCAAAGGAATGTTCACCATCAAAATTCAATACGAAACCATTCCGGTCATCTTTGGCTCAGGTCAAAATTGAGGTCATCAGAAGTCATCAAAGGTCAAATTTGTATTTTTAAGAGCCTGGTATCTGCCCAACAGACCCCCAAACATCTCGAAAACTATTATAGCTAGGAAGAAACGAGAGAAAAAAATAGAAAAAGTAATTAAAAATGAAATCGCTAACGCGTCCTCGTTTTTTTAATTATTATTTTGTGATCAGGTCGATAGTTTAGGCTCTAGAGGTCAGCAAAGCCAAAGGTCACACTGACTGTATATTATCAATAACCTTTTCGTTAATAAATTTGCAAACCTAATAACGATATTACAATTATTTTACCGCCACCTTGTTTGTCTCACCAAGGTCCGTTCAACCATACCCGGCGTGACCGAGTTAGGTCAAATCAAAAATCTGACCACAGGCCAGGGTCATATTGTGACCAAGGTAGGTCCTTGTGCATATTGGGAAACGCCTTTTCACAAGACAGACACAATGGTGTCAGTCGCACGTCTCTACCTTTATTCTTTCATAAGTTATTAGTGCTCCTGGACTCACATGACCTCAGCTTACCTGGTAGGGCCAAGGAACACACATTTTACAAGGAACACAACCTCGTAGAGGTCAAAGAACAGAAATGTGGCACGGGTTTTGTATTTGGCACAGATATGGTGAAAACTGGTCAAATTTAACCGTTTCATATGGATGTAAACGTGTTTTCAATTCTCCCCATTGACTTGTAATGGGGAGGCCACGAAATCGACCTGACCTTAGATCACCGGTATGACAAATTCGAGATTAACAAATTGTAGGTACTTATGACCTAATAACATCCTGTGAGTTTCAAACTGTTCGGTCAATCACTTTGGCTGTGACACGACCGCAAGCATGTTTGGAGGTGGGGTCACTTGACGACTTGGTTACCTGACCTGAGATGACCCGAGGTAAAAAATTCCACACCATGTGAGTAATTGATGCCCAAACAGCTGTGCCAATTTTGGTGGTGCTGCGTGTCGCCGTTTTCCCACTATTCATTAAACAAAACATCAGGGGGAGGGCGGAAATCAGCCCCTGGCAGTGCGCGTGCAAGGCAAACTTCCTTTCACATAAGACCATATTTAACCTGTTTCCGTACAAGCCACAGGCAAAGTAGACCCTGGTATCAAAAGACAATCGACGTGGCTTTCGTATGGTTTGCTTACTTTTTTCTTATCACGGCTAACTCATCGCTCAATCGAGTTTGTATTTTGCTCAATATCCCATAGCGTTAACATTGATGAAGGGAGAAAAAATACAACTTCACGCTTTGGTGACATCACAGAAGCATGAAGCTGCCAATGCTTCATGCTTTTGTGATGTCACCAAAGCGTGAAGTTGCATTTTTCTGGGGGCGTGAAGTTGTATTTTTTCTGGGACTGGGGGCCGGGCATGCCACATTTTGGAAAGCAAAATTGTCTACAATTTCCAACAATACTTGTAAATTTGCACGTGCTCCGACTATTTTTACTACTTGTACTTTCGATTTTAAAATTGACATGCTTTATGAAACACCCTGTAGATACCGAATTTGCTGAGGTCATACCTACTTCCGCTTCAAAAATATGGCTGGGAATCTTCTGGGATACGAGATCTTAACCCTATTTGTAACAGGCTCCTGGCTACCCCTATTTGTAACAGGGGCGGGGGGGGGGGGGGGACGGGCGGATTCCGCCCACCCCCGGAGATCTCGAGATCTACCCGTCCGATTTTCAAAAATGAAACGGTGTTTGGTTCCCCTCAACACGATCTACATTTATAAATAATACAACAAATATAAATTTTGGATAGGGGGGCAACAGGGGGGCAAAAACTACAAATTTTAGTGGTATTTTTGATCCAACATAGCTTTCATGTTTATCGACCGATTTTAACACAACTAATAGGAATCGATAGAAATTAAATTGGAAATTGATATATGATGGTGACGTTTGAAAATTCAAAAATCATAGGCGTGTGCAGGTCACTCAATATGGGGGTGAAGTAAATGCGTAATAAAACCATGTTTTGATGTTGTTTTTTGATAAATGAAATGGTATATGATTGAGACATTAGAAAAAAAACAGTTATAAATCATATTTTTTGCCATAGGCGGTATCAGGTTAGTGAAAAAGGGGGTAAAATTGGGAAAAAGTATTAACCGCAGACAAGTTGCTACCCAGCACTATAAATATGTTACTGATCGTAGATAGTTCCTTTTTGCATGTTGTACTTCATCATAGGCGTATCCAGGATCCAAACTGGGGCGGCGCAAGACCTTTTGATAAGTATATTATCCGCTATTATGATACTAACTAGTCAACAGTGACTATTTCACTTACAACTTCAATTAACATTGCTTACCCCCTTTTTACCCTACCTGGACTCGCCTATTATCTTATAATCGTTCGTAGAGTAGCCTGTGGTGCGTATTTCATCCGAAAACTGCAGTATGTTATGCCATTGTACGCCCATGCCTCTTAGTTTCCTTGCAATAATATGATCCCCGTTCTTCCATTCCTGAGCGCGCCTCTGCAAAAAAATGACTTTATTCCCTTTTCTGGTCTCATATGTGCATATATTATTATAAGCTAAACGTATATTGCGCCGTTATCGCTGGCATATCGTCATCACCATGCCAGTCACCCCCCTTTTCATGTTCCTGAACACGCCCCTGAAACTCCATATGTAACAAATTATGCAAATAATGGAAGCAGAAGCTATCTTTTACATCTTGATAGTTATAAATGCCCCTTGCATTGCTCTATTAGCTTCCCGCCAAGCATTGGATACTTCCTGGAAACCCCCCTTTCAAGCCCCTGAAACCGCCTCTGCCATGCAATTTGTGTGATATTTCATTAACATCAACTAATTTGTACTTGTTGCAATCACCGTAAGCCGATGTAACTCCTTCATACTTGATGCAGTTAGGAAGAAACCATGAAGATCGCATTTCCGTATTATCGCCAAATGTCGCCTCCGAACCCACCAAAACTGTGCTCTGGAACCGCCTCTGTTCAGGTTAAGAACTCAAAATTTTGACTCCAAATGCGGAGTTCAATTCTATGAGAAGTCCCAAAATTTCATGGGCCTGCTCCCAGCCGTTCTGGAGATATCTGCGAAAAACATGAGGGGGGGGGGGGCGGAATCTGCCCCCTTGTTACAAATAGGGCACCATTCTGTTCTGCGATCCACCGTGATCCAATATCTGCTTCCCGTATGTTGAAGAGATATCCACCGGATTCATTAAAAAAAAATCAAAAACACTACATCAAACATTGTCAATTCTTGTTTTAAGTGTGACACAGATAAAATTGTGTTCTTTTATTTCATTTTAACACAAAATACTTAACATACATCGTACTTTTAACCCGGGTATCAGGAGATCCAAAATCCAGATTCATATATCATAGATCCACTTTGCTCTTTTATCTCGGGATCCTGTGAGATCTGAGACATGTTGCTAAACGATATCTCGAGATTCATTGGTATCCAAGATTCATAATGGCCTTTTGTTTAAGAAATCTGCAGGAATCCACCAGTCGTTGTTTTTTTAAAGACATTCTTGGTCAAACGATGTATTTTTTTCACTCCATCCAAGATCCAAGAACCTTGAATCACGGATCCGTATCTGGAATCCATTCAAATGTCAGTTCACAGCACTAGCACTGTGACAGTCTGTTGCGTTACAGATCAATACTGTATACGGACAGTGTTCATCTTTCTGAGCAGGTCGCCATGGTTACGGAGACATTACCACAATACAAGACCGCTGGCAGACACAAAGTAGCAGTTGTGTCTGCACGGCGGAACAGCACACAGATGGCGGTGGCAGAGGTCATCATCGGCTGTCTGGTGGTGCTGAGCCCGCTGCTGCCCACTGTGACCGTGCTCCGGTGCCGCCGGCTGCGCAAGCTCGTCATGTACCAGCTGGTGGCCAGCATGTATCTGGGCGAGACGCTGACGGGCGCTATTTCGATCGTGCTGGGCACCCTGACGCTGCTGGAGGTCCCCATCTCCAGCTGGGTCTGCGTCGTCGGCATCCACTTCCGCTTTTCGGTCGGCGGCTGCACGGCCGTCAGCTTATTCTGCCTCAGCCTGGAGCGCTACATCACCGTCATCCACGGCCTGAGGTACTACGACATCCTGACGGACGGCCGGCGGCGGCTGCTGCTGGCCGCCTCCTGGGTGCACGCCGCCGTCTTCTTCTGCATTGGCGTGGCGCTGCGGTGGTCGCAAGGTATCGACACACGTGGGGAGGAGTGTGATCACTGGACAGCCACCACACATGGCTTTCGATTCTATGGGTCGTTGTCTTGCATTATAATATATTTAACAATTGCAGGAATCAATATATATATGTTGTATCGTTGACCTAAGGCAGGGAAGAAAAATTAGAAGCATGGAGGCTAGTATTGGTGGAAATATTTATCGAACACAACGAACACAACTGCGGCACCGGGGCTTTTTCGCTATCGCTGTTCTCTCATTGATGCATTGTGTGTTTGTTTTCCCTAATGCTGTGAAGACCATGATCCGATCGCTTCATGGGGCACCGCGGCAAACCACACTCACCGTTACCGGAATGATGAGACCATTTGCTTTTCTAACCGATGAATGGTGTTTGATGCTGCTCTGTCCCATGTTGAGAGAAGAGTGCATGACAATGTTCGGCTGCTCACGCCATGTCGTCAGCCGATCATCAAGCAACCATCGAATGATGCCAGTTAGTGTGACTCGCTCTAGAGGCGATCCTCACATTACTTTGGCCACAACAAATGCGCAAAGTAAAGACAGTAATGGTACTGGAACTATAGAGACCAGGTCGCCCTTTACGGTCCGAGTACCTCTCGCCTCCCTTTCTTCTAGCATATGCATTGCACGAGCCGAAACCCGGGTTCTGCCGGTAGATTCGTGTGTCGCTCTGGAGGTACTAGCGATGCCGTCGAATCTGTGTCTCAACAGCGCCACCAATCCTGCCAGAAGTCTCGCTGCCTCTCCTTCGACGATGAGCGCTCAAGCCGCCCCGCCGCTACGCCAGAGCCGTCTATCGTGGTCAAGACAGTACCCCAACTGAGCGGAGACAGCGGAAACAGGGTGAGTGTGTGCTGAACTATTCACAACGCAGCCCGTGACGCTAGGAAAGCATTGAGCTACAGGAGCATCCTAGAATAACGATTGGGAAGCTGGAAGCATGGATCTGAGCGTGGGTGGAGTTTCCTTTTAATTTGGTAGTGTCAACAACGTTTCTTAGATAACAATAAGAAGACCGGTGGCGAGGCGGGCGCTGATTCGCGAGGTACCGCGGATGTACGCGATGCGGTGCGGGCGGGGGCCACGTACGCCGTTAATGTTCGTATGGATGTGAATGTTTGCTGTAATGTTAAGTGTTTTGTAGTTTTGTATCTTTCGCTTTGCTTATGTGTTTGATGATCTGTGTTATAAAAAAAAATCACGTGTGTGTGCGCGTAAGAGGTGACTATGTTAAATGTTGATCCGACTGATGTTCTGATGTGTGAGTGTCAATGGGTGTGAACATGTTGAGGTGAATAAACGGAGAAAAAAAACAATAAGAAGACGCTCTTTCTTCAGTGAGTATGGTGATGAGGAAAGCGACGCAGTTTACAATAAGCTGAAAGTTGCAGCATTTCGTTAAGTCGAATGGCAGAAGGCCCGCAGAACGCTGGTTGGCCGGCCCTGGTTGTCTGTTATGTGCGTGCTCGGTAAAAGCGTTGATGTATAAGAAAACATGCATTCACTGGAGAGAAGAAGAAAAAAACTTTTTCGCTAATGTTTTACTCTGACTACACCCACCCCATACCACCCTTTAGATACATAAAACATCCTCTTGAACCACTCTGAGCTCAAGCTGATGACAACCCCACAACCTAAATTACCCTCTCCTAGTTCTTGGCATACATATAGGTACCAGTACCAGATAGCCCTGACATACACCGAACAATGGGTCGGAACGAAAAGTTAGTTTAATTTACTCTTTTTATTCTTAAAGGGAAATATTCAACTTTTGCTTTATGTATCTGCATTTGTATATGACACATGTATAGTATTAAAATGATCGTGCCTCAATTTAAAAGTGAAATAATAACTTTTTTATATTTCACAAATTTAATTTTGGGAAAATAAAAAAATATGTACTTACATATGCTGACGAACAGCATGCTCCATCACTATCTCTGGTTTGAATGTTGATTTGTAAACAAGTCATAGGGCCAGAAATGAAGTAAGTGCCCCAAGAAGCGTGACAACATCTCTGATTGGTTAATGAAACAAATCGCCGACACCAAACAGGTAAACGTTGGGTGCATAAGTGAACTTCCGATTTCATTGTTAGTTTTGTTTAATCATTATTTCTCATGATAAGCTAAAGCATAGTGTTATATACAGCCAGAGACCAAACTATACAAAACTCCTAATGTTGAAAATAAATTAACCCATTTTCACAAATTGAGGGTCGCAAGCACTGACTAGGCCGCCGTTGGGTGCATATGTTAACTGCTAATTTGGTTACCTTTTTATTCAATGTTTATGGATTGTTAAAGGGAAATAATGACCTTTTCCCACACAAACTGAGTTATTACTTGAATCGACAGACGAGACCAAAATATATCGTAAATTCGTCACATTTTGCATCAAGACTTCCCTACCGAAAGATATTTCAAGTTAATGTTGATAGGCGTTCCACACTTTTAACGACCGGTACTTGCAAGTACTTTTGGTCCTCATCAAACTGCGGGCTTTTTCCGTATTGTGTATTGTGTATTGTGTATTGAATAAATTCAATCGGAAGCTCATCGATGCACATCGACGGCGGCCTATTAAGTGTGGGCGAATTGTTTAGAAGTGCCCATTCAACAACGTTGAACAGATTGATACAAAAGCGCCAGATGTGTCGCTTTCCAATAGTGGAGGGAAAATACCGATCATGAACTACTTAAGAAGTATATGTACTTGCTTATTAATTTTTCCCAACTTCCAACCTTGAATTGGGGAATAATTGTATTTAATTCTTACATTTAGATCACATAATTGTAATACCAGAATGGTAGCCAAACACATTGTTGCTAACAAAATCAAAAGGTCATTATTTCCCCTTAAGAATAGAAGGGCACATAATCACAATTACACATACATAATCACATATTTCCATACAATTTTGTTAAAAAAAACATTACGAGAGAAGCCCAGAATTCGGAATTCGTCACCAAGTACTTACGAGTACCGACCATTATAAGCGTGGATCGCTTATCAACTTTAACTTGAAATATCTTTCGTTAGGAATGTGTATATGCACAATGTGATGAATTTACAATACATTTTGGTCTCGTCTGTCGATTTCAATTAATAACTCCATGTTTGTGGAAAAGGGTGAATATTTCCCTTTAACTCTTAATGTACATAACTAACCAACTATTTGAAGAGCCTCCGTTTGTGACAGAAATTAAAACATTTAACAGCAATCTGTTGTTCAGAAATTTAGAACACCTTAGTCGGAAAAATCAATTAAAATAAAAGGAACACTTGGTTTAGTCTTAACGCTTTATATGAACTGAGAGCTTTCATATCAAATGTTCGTAGGCGTGCTACGATGCTAGAAGACAGACATGATCAAGCATGAATTACATGTTCGTAGGAAGACATGTGTTTGAACCTCAAGAGACCCCAACATGTGATCTCTAGGTCGTTTATTCTGGAATCTGTTTTATTATTTTATTGACAGATTCGGGGATATCGGGTCCTTGGCATTTTTCATTGCAGGATTTTCCATTTTTGTCTAAATAAATTGCATTTTGCCCATGATTCCAGATCCTTGTTCTTGTTGTTGTTATTGAGTCTTGTTCAAAACTTCAATGTTTTTTTTTCAGAACCACCGTTCAGTTCAAGCTTGAGAACGTCCTATTAATTCTAGAATCCATGGAACACAAAATATTTCTTAACGTGTGGACATTTTGTTGCGTTGTTGAAGAAGTTATCAGCTCCATATATACTTGACTTAAATGTTAACTTAACATGAAATATTATACTTAATGCCAACCTTTGTCGTGGATGCTGTTGAGTCCAAGATCTACTCAATTTTGAAACGTCAGCACCTGACAAGGGGAGCCAAACAATACAAACTCTGCTAGAAGGACGAGTCACCTGGACGCCGGGCTTGTTGTCCGCCTGCCTGAGAGGTCTCCGATCGGGACTTCGTGTTTGCTGAAGATAAATATCAGCTCGATGTTCCCTAATCATCTCAGCACGATATCTCGGCAGACTGTCGGCGTCACCATGCAGCGCAATGGCACACGCGGGCTGTACGCACCGCACGTGCCGCCGCACGCACCGCACGTGCCGCACGTGCCGCACGTGCCGCACGTGCCGCATCACCCGCATACCGTGCAACACTTGCCGGCTTAGCTGGCCGTGCTTTTCTGCGCAGATGACGGCAGGAAAAGACGATACTGCACGGACGGGAGTAGACGGGTGGCCGCTCGGTGCGTCATGTAGACGGCGTTAAAATAGGCGAAGCGACGTCACGGACCATTACGCTGCCTCCATTATCGTCCACTCTTTACGCCACGGGGAAGGGTGCACACTGCAGGGTGAGGATTTGTAAGTGCACTGGCGGATCCAGGGGGGGGGGCATCAGGGGCAAATCTCCCCCCCCCCGCAGGAATCTGGGGGAGGGCATTCAATACAAGTATGCCCCTCCCCCCCCCCCCCACGCGCGTTCCCAATGTATCGTAAAATCGTAAAAATTGTCTTTACAGCAGTCAAAATCCAGCTATCCACAGCCATAAACCGGAAAATTTCGCGCCGCTTCGCGGCATGACACAATTTTCGCAATTGCTTATACAAATTTGGAAAATGGGAAAATGAATTTCATTAAGTGTCTGGCAGAGGCTCTCATTTGCAGTAATTGCTGGCACTGGCGGATCCAGGGGGCATCAGGAGCAAATGCCCCGCCCCCTGCAGGAATCTGATAGGGGCATTCAATACAAGTATGCCCCCCCCCCGCGCGTTCCCTGCACTGAACGTGAAAAACAATGATTTTAGGAGAAAACTTCATGAAAACGGAAGTTTTTCTCTCGAGTGATAGAATTTGAAGTTTGTATGTATCCATTTATTTCAATGATAGACAAAACAGCACACCTGATGCAATTCATGCAGCCCCGGTGACACTTAACCCTCGCCCTACGGGGGGGGGGGGGGCTGACAGGCCCCTCCCTGAGGTTTTTATTAAATAACTTTGTACACATGCAGTGCATCTTGCTGAAATTTTTGGTAGCTGAGTTTACAACAATTATACGTATGCAAATTTTTTTTTATTGAAATTGGTTAAGTAGTTTGGGAGATAATCTTCTTTTTTCTTTTCTTTTTAAATATTTGAAAAATCGTAGAAAACAGAGTTTTAAAGAAAATTGCAAACGCAATTCACCAAAGATACAAAATGGCATTCTCTTTAAAATGGCAATCTCGGATTTTCACAATTTTGGGCTTTTGACCCCAATTTTGTTTTGAAACTGCTGTTTTTTTAAAAATCCACACAAAATCAAAATTTTCAAAGATGTTAAAAAACGGAATATATGTGAGAGATTTGAGTATGGAAAATACCCATGCCAAATTTCAAAGCAATATCTTCATTTTTGACTGAGTGATGGCTCCCTAAGTGTAAGAAACTGATGACGTCATTTTTAAAAATAACTTTCTGACTTTTTTTTACAAGATACGAACAAATAAGGGGGGCTTTTCTGTATTTCTGAGCCAAAACTGGTCTAGGAACATGCCTTTTTATTAAATTTATCAATTTCTAATTTTGAGGTTTTCTGAAGAGCAAAACCGCTGTTCTGGACGTGGTAAATCCGAGGTCATTCACTTGAGCTGAAAGGTCACCCGTTGACCTAAAACCTAAAAATCGCATACTGTCAGATTCCTCTCATGACAGGCAACATGCTGGTTATTACCGCATTGCTCCAAATTGCTTGGTTTGGAAGTTAACAGGGGGCCTGTAAGGCCTCCCCCCGTAGGGCGAAGGTGAAAAAAGCTCCCGTAGGGCGAGGGTTAACCCGCGCCCCGTTAACCAGTTAGCGTGAATCGCTCTGGAGGCGATCCTCGTCCTCATATTACTTTGGCCGCAGCAAATGCACAAAGCAAATACAATAATGGTATTGAAACTTTGGAGAGCAAGTCGTCCTTTACGGTCCGGTACCTCTCGCCTCCCTTTCTTCTTCTGGTATGTGCACTGAACATGCCAAAGTCCGGGTTCAGCCGGTAGACTGGCGTCGTGCTCTGGAGGCGGTAGCGGTGCCGTTGGATCTGTGTCTGAGAAGTTCCGTCAATCCAGCAACCGCTGCCGCTCCTTCGACGCCGGCCGCACGGACACCGACCGACGCCGGCCGCACGGCCCTGCCACGGTCGTGGCCACGACAGCACGCAAACTATGCGTAGTATAGTGACGCTAGCGAAAGTGGGGTAAGTATGCGTTTAAGTGATCACTACCGCAGGTCGCAATGCTAAGAAAGGGCACTAAGTTGCGGACGGAAGTCGAAAATTAGCCGTGCAGTGACTGTCTGTCCGTGCAGTGACTGTCTCCATTTCGCCCCTTCCTTGAAGAACCGAAAAGAACGGCCGGACAAGCCCGAAGGCCTAAGAATCTATTATTTGTTTAAAAATTATTTCCATGCATAAGGCCATTGGTTGGGCATGACAGCAGGACACCGACGCTCTTCGAATACGGTCACGGCGGAAGCGGTGGGGACGGCGCCGTCGGGACACCGCCAGCTCCGATGCCGTTCGCTGCCGTTCGCTGACGTCCGCTGACGTCCGCTGACGTCTTCTGACGTTCGCTGACGTTCTCTGACGTCCGCTGACGTCCGCTGACGTCCGCTGACGTCGCTGACGTCCGCTGACGTCGCCGCCGGCGTTGACAGCTGCTCCAGGGCCTTGGCATGTCACAACACGGCGCTAAACTCCTCGTCACAGGTCCTTGGTGGCACATGGGGCACGGCAAACAGCACTTAGACGGCCGCGACAAGCAGCAAAAAGTCACAGGCGGGACGAGCGCGCCGGGGATCCAGAGGCGTCTGCTATTGACAGGGATGCTGTGGTTGCTGGAGGCCATCATCCTCGCCATTATCCGCTGCACATATGGCAGCAGGGAAGTTGTTCGAACATGCTGTATTCTACATATAACAAAGTATGCAGTGTGTTTAAAGGGAAATAATCACCTTTTTCCACTAAAATGGAGTTAGCACTTGAAATCGCCAGACGAGATCAAAATATATTGTAAATTCATCACATTTTGCATGAAAACTTACCTACCGAAAGATATTTCAAGTTAAAGTTGATAAGCGTTCCACACTTTTAACGACCGGTACTTGCACTATTTCTGACCTTTTGTCAAGTACTTTTGGTCCTCATCAAACTGCGAGCTTTTCCCGTATTGTTTTTTTACGCGATGGAGTGGAAAATATATTGTGCGTTCTGCTTGTTGTGATTATATGCTCGGCGATCTTCTAAAACTAACAGCGATTGGAAAAAGTGGCAATAAAACCGGAAGCTCATCGATGCACATCAACGCGGCATAGTTAGTGGTTGCGACCCTCAATTTTTGAAAATCGATTCATTTGTTTTCAACATTAGGAGTTGTGTATAGTTTGTCTGTGGCTGTATATAACACTATGCTTTATTTTATCATGAAAAATAATAATTTTTCCCAAAAAAACTAACGAACAATAACACAAAACTGGCAATTAAATCAGAAGCTCATCGATGCACATCGACGGCGACCTATTTAGCGTCGGCGATTTGTTTACAAAGTCATTGTCATGCTTATCGGCGCACTTAACCATCTCGGCGCACTTGGCGAGTTGTTCCTGATTAGTATACCCAAGTCCCGTAGCAGGCTTTGTTAATGACGTCACTGGTGCCATTCTTGTGTAGCATTGCAAAATATATCTGATTTCGAGTTGAAAGCTAATTAAAGACTTATTCAAATTATTGTTTTTAAGTTTGAATTTTCTTGTTAATCATTATTAAAGGTATTTTATCACTGTATTTCATAGTAGTTGACACTTCAGAAACTTGTGACGTAATAATATTGTATCCAATATGCATTTCCCTCACCTCTTGCTATTGTGGCGCAGTGCCGAGTGCTTTGCGAATACTAGCTTGCCTGGGGTTCAATTCATTCCGCTCTTATTTTATTCGAGTTGGTATAGTTTGCATGTTGTTGTTATTCATGACTTATACTGATAGTCAGTCGTGCATCACGGATGCTTCACGGATTGCTTCACGGATCAGAGCGCTGCTCGAACGCACGCTAGTAGCGCTTTCGTTCTCCATGGCAACCAGGCGTGAGCCAATTAAAAGCCAGAACGTATTCCCTTTCTGGCTTTTGATTGGCTGACGCCTGGTTGCCATGGAGAACGAAAGCGCTACTAGCGGGTGTCCGAGCAGCGCTCAGTTTGATCGGAAATGTCACAGAGCCTCCACAAATGCCGCACTCGTTGTTAACAATGGTAGGGAAGGACGAATTTGTCAATGACCTTCATGAAGTACACAAGGTACTTGTTTTGTATTTTTTTCCAAACTTACAACTTTGAATTTGGGAATAATTTTATTTAATTCTTAAATTTAAATAAAATAATTTTAAAAACATAACGGTAGCCTAAGAAATTGTTGCTAACAAAATCAAAAGGTCATTATTTCCCTTTAATAAACGTTTCAAATGTATTGACCAGTGGCAAGTGAAGTTAAAGGGAAATATTGACCTTTTAATTTATGTATCTGCATTTTGATGTGACACATGTTTATCGTGCCTCAATTTAAAAGTGAAATAACAACCGTTTCTATTTAAAAAAAAGGAAAAGAACAAAATATGTACTTACATCATGGTGACGAACAGTATGATCCATCACTATCTCTGGTTTGAATGCTGATTTGTAAACAAGTCATAGGGCCAGAAATGAAGTAAGTGCGCCAAGAAGCGTGACAAGATCCCTGATTGGTGAATGAAACAAATTGACGACACTAAATAGGTCGCCGTTGGGTGCATAAGTGAACTTTCGATTTAATTACCATTTGTTTCATTGTTTGTTGATGTTTTGGGGGATTTTTTTTAAATGATAAGCTGAAGCTTAGTGTTATATACAGCCAGAGACAAAACAAAACACAACTTCTAATGTTGAAAATAAATGAACGAATTGTCTCAAATTGAGGGTCGCAACCAAGGTTACTATAACAAAATGTTAGGCAGATCATACGTCACTGATTATGAAGCTGTATGACTGGACTAAGGTTGTATGACCAAGACTTTATGACTTGGACTATATGACCAAACTGACACGGTTTTGGAATCAGCACATCTCCACCAATCGATAAAGGTAAGGCAAGCCAACATTTTCCCAGTAGGATCTTCATGGCGCCATCCCCAAAACACCGATTTCCCCGTTGGCTCATGTGTTGACGGCCACGGACCATGACTTTAGTGACGTCCTCACTTAGGAATGTCAAACATTTGGCGGGGGCTGGTCGCAACCACTAACTATAGGCCGTCCTTGGGTGCATGCATTAGGTTCTGATCCGTTTTAGCCCTGAAGAAGCCGCAAGGCGTAATATAGGTTAATTAATTTATCATCTTTTTAATTACAATAACATGAGCAAAGGCTACTTTTTCCATATGATTTGTATTTGCACAATGCTCATCACAGCCATCCATCATATATGTGCATGCATTAAAGGGAATAGGTCACCTTGAAAAAGTCTTGCAATTTGGCTATACGGGGTATTTTGAGCTGGAAAAAAACGAATATGACATTTGTTTGGACGATAGATGGATGGATATCCGTCGAGAAATAGGCATGTTTCTCTTTTCTCCTTCAAGGCCTTAAAAAACTTCATGACAATGTATGACGTCATGCATATGGTAGCTTGGATATGGAAGCTACTGCACACAATAATGGCCTTAGGCGTATCCAGGATTTCGCCAAGGTAGTACCTAACCGCGGCCAGTTGTATGGGCCCCCGGAGCGTCAGGGCCCCTTTTCAAGGGTGAGGGCCCTTTTACCACCACCCCAGGACAAACAAAAATGTTATTGAGCTGGGGGTAGGGTAAATAATGAAAATGCGTTGTTGAGCGCCGGGGTAAATAATGAAAATAAAAAGTTCATCTAAGATCAAACATGTTTTTTAGTTGTAATTTGACCGACCAAGGGTCTCTCAGACCGATCGAAGGCTTTCTCAGGTCCATCGAAGGCCCCTCGGGCCGACCGAAGGCCCCTCAACCGGTGAAGGGCCCCTCAAGCTGACAGAGTGCTCCCTCAGGGCGACCGAGAGCCATTTGGATTGTCCAAGGTTCATCTCAGGCCGGCCAAGGTTCATCTCAGGCCGACTGTGGGCCCTTCAGGCAGACCGAGGGCACCCTCATGCCGACTGAGGGCCCTCTCAAGTTGGCCGAGAGCCATTTCAGGCCGACCAAGCGCCTCCTTAGGCCAACCGAAGGCCATCCTAGGACGACCAATGGTCCCTCAGGCAAACTGAGGAGTGACGGCCTCTCATACCGACAGAAGGCCCATCTAGGTTCAGGCGGTCCGAGGACAACCTCATGTAAACGAAGGGCACATTCAAGCCAACTGAGGGTCCCTCAGGCCGACTGAGGGCCCCCTGAGGACGACTAAGGGCCCCTTAGACCGACTGGATGCCCCTCAGGCTGACTAGTCCCCTCAGGCGGACTGAGGGCACATCAAGCCGACTGAATGCCCCTCGGGCCGACTGAGGGCCCATCAGGCCGACTGAGGGCCCCTCAGGCCGACTGAGGGCCCCTCGGTCCGACAGTGCCCCTTCAGGGCGACTGAAGGCCCCTTCAGGGCGACAGAATTCCCCCACGGGCCGACCAATCGTCCCTCAGATCGACCGAGGGTACGTCTCGCACAGGCAAGGGCCCCTAAGATCGCTTAGGGCCCCTTATACAAAAATTAAATGGACCCCTTAGCTTAAGGGGGTACCCACGGGGTGTCCAGGGTACCCCCCCCCCCTTCGATACGCCCTTGATAATGGCAGACTTTAGGCCTATATACTTACGCAGTCTGCTTGTGACCTAAACAACCGTTGTGAAGTTTCGCAGACCCGAAACAGAGTCTTCTAAAAAGGGCCCACTAGTCCTGTGTCGAATTACTTAGCGTAGCGAGGTAATTCTTTCACCACAAACCATTTTTCGATTTGCTCTACAAATCTGCCATCTCAGTTAAAAAACCCATGTTAAAGGTGAACGAGGTAAACCCTTTAACTGCTAATTTGGTTACCTTTGTATTCAATGTTTGTTTATTGTTAAGGATAGTAGGGCACATAATCACAATAGACAGAGTGGAAGACATATTTTCCATACCATTTCATCAACAAGAAATACGAGAGAAGCCCGGATTTTGGAAGGCACAGAAATTCGTTACCCAAGTACTTGAGAGTACCGGTCGTTAAAAGTGTGGAACGCTTATCAACTTTAACTTGAAATATCTTTCGGTAGGAATGTTATATGAAAATGTGATCAATTTACAATATATTTTAGTCTCGTCTGTCGATTTCAAGTGATAACTCTATTTTTTGGGGAAAAGTCATTATTTCCCTTTAATGGAGAGACTTGATGGACACAATGGACTGGGTGGTAGAAGTTGATAAGCCTCAAAATTGATATTTAAAATATCATACAGGTACCTACTTCTCAAGTACTTGTACCTGTATTCATCATTATGTAATTTAAGTGTTCATTTTGAAGGGCACGGAAGAGCCAATATTCCACATAAATTCTGATCCCTTATCACACTGCAGATCGCTGATCCTGTGAATCCCCTGTTGCTCCTATATTAACCCCCACCCTACGGGGGCCCTAAAACGAGACCCACCCTGAGGTTTTTCTTCTATACCCTACGGGGCCCTAAAACGAGACCCACCCTGAGGGTTTTCTTCTATACCCTACGGGGGGCCCTAAAACGAGACCCACCCTGAGGGTTTTCTTCTATACCCTACGGGGGCCCTAAAACGACCCACCCTGAGGGGTTTCTTCTATACCCTACGGGGGCCCTAAAACGAGACCCACCCTGAGGGTTTTCTTCTATACCCTACGGGGGCCCTAAAACGAGACCCACCCTGAGGGTTTTCTTCTATACCCTACGGGGGCCCTAAAACGACCCACCCTGAGGGGTTTCTTCTATACCCTACGGGGGCCCTAAAACGAGACCCACCCTGAGGGTTTTCTTCTATACCCTACGGGGGCCCTAAAACGAGACCCACCCTGAGGGTTTTCTTCTATACCCTACGGGGGCCCTAAAACGAGACCCACCCTGAGGGTTTTCTTCTATACCCTACGGGGGCCCTAAAACGAGACCCACCCTGAGGGTTTTCTTCTATACCCTACGGGGGCCCTAAAACGAGACCCACCCTGAGGGTTTTCTTCTATACCCTACGGGGGCCCTAAAACGACCCACCCTGAGGGTTTTCTTCTATACCCTACGGGGGCCCTAAAACGAGACCCACCCTGAGGGTTTTCTTCTATACCCTACGGGGGCCCTAAAACGACCCACCCTGAGGGTTTTCTTCTATACCCTACGGGGGCCCTAAAACGAGACCCACCCTGAGGGTTTTCTTATATACCCTACGGGGGCCCTAAAACGAGACCCACCCTGAGGGTTTTCTTCTATACCCTATGGGGGCCCTAAAACGACCCACCCTGAGGGTTTTCTTCTATACCCTACGGGGGCCCTAAAACGAGACCCACCCTGAGGGTTTTCTTCTATACCCTACGGGGGCCCTAAAACGAGACCCACCCTGAGGGTTTTCTTCTATACCCTACGGGGGCCCTAAAACGAGACCCACCCTGAGGGTTTTCTTCTATACCCTACGGGGGCCCTAAAACGAGACCCACCCTGAGGGTTTTCTTCTATACCCTACGGGGGCCCTAAAACGAGACCCACCCTGAGGGTTTTCTTCTATACCCTACGGGGGCCCTAAAACGACCCACCCTGAAGGTTTTCTTCTATACCCTACGGGGGCCCTAAAACGACCCACCCTGAGGGTTTTCTTCTATACCCTACGGGGGCCCTAAAACGAGACCCACCCTGAGGGTTTTCTTCTATACCCTACGGGGGCCCTAAAACGAGACCCACCCTGAGGGTTTTCTTCTATACCCTACGGGGGCCCTAAAACGAGACCCACCCTGAGGGTTTTCTTCTATACCCTACGGGGGCCCTAAAACGAGACCCACCCTGAGGGTTTTCTTCTATACCCTACGGGGGCCCTAAAACGAGACCCACCCTGAGGGTTTTCTTCTATACCCTACGGGGGCCCTAAAACGACCCACCCTGAGGGTTTTCTTCTATACCCTACGGGGGCCCTAAAACGACCCACCCTGAGGGGTTTCTTCTATACCCTACGGGGGCCCTAAAACGACCCACCCTGAGGGTTTTCTTCTATACCCTACGGGGGCCCTAAAACGACCCACCCTGAGGGTTTTCTTCTATACCCTACGGGGGCCCTAAAACGACCCACCCTGAGGGTTTTCTTCTATACCCTACGGGGGCCCTAAAACGACCCACCCTGAGGGTTTTCTTCTATACCCTACGGGGGCCCTAAAACGACCCACCCTGAGGGTTTTCTTCTATACCCTACGGGGGCCCTAAAACGACCCACCCTGAGGGTTTTCTTCTATACCCTACGGGGGCCCTAAAACGACCCACCCTGAGGTTTTTCTTCTATACCCTACGGGGGCCCTAAAACGACCCACCCTGAGGGTTTTCTTCTATACCCTACGGGGGCCCTAAAACGACCCACCCTGAGGGTTTTCTTCTATACCCTACGGGGGCCCTAAAACGACCCACCCTGAGGGTTTTCTTCTATACCCTAGGGGGGCCCTAAAACGACCCACCCTGAGGTTTTTCTTCTATACCCTACGGGGACCCTAAAACGACCCACCCTGAGGGTTTTCTTCTATACCCTACGGGGGCCCTAAAACGACCCACCCTGAGGGTTTTCTTCTATACCCTACGGGGGCCCTAAAACGACCCACCCTGAGGGTTTTCTTCTATACCCTACGGGGGCCCTAAAACGACCCACCCTGAGGGTTTTCTTCTATACCCTACGGGGGCCCTAAAACGACCCACCCTGAGGGTTTTCTTCTATACCCTACGGGGGCCCTAAAACGACCCACCCTGAGGGTTTTCTTCTATACCCTACGGGGGCCCTAAAACGACCCACCCTGAGGGTTTTCTTCTATACCCTACGGGGGCCCTAAAACGAGACCCACCCTGAGGGTTTTCTTCTATACCCTAGGGGGCCCTAAAACGACCCACCCTGAGGGTTTTCTTCTATACCCTACGGGGGCCCTAAAACGACCCACCCTGAGGGTTTTCTTCTATACCCTACGGGGGCCCTAAAACGACCCACCCTGAGGGTTTTCTTCTATACCCTACGGGGGCCCTAAAACGACCCACCCTGAGGGTTTTCTTCTATACCCTACGGGGGCCCTAAAACGACCCACCCTGAGGGTTTTCTTATATACCCTACGGGGGCCCTAAAACGACCCACCCTGAGGGTTTTCTTCTATACCCTACGGGGGCCCTAAAACGAGACCCACCCTGAGGGTTTTCTTCTATACCCTACGGGGGCCCTAAAACGACCCACCCTGAGGGTTTTCTTCTATACCCTACGGGGCCCTAAAACGAGACCCACCCTGAGGGTTTTCTTCTATACCCTACGGGGGCCCTAAAACGACCCACCCTGAGGGTTTTCTTCTATACCCTACGGGGGCCCTAAAACGAGACCCACCCTGAGGGTTTTCTTATATACCCTACGGGGGCCCTAAAACGAGACCCACCCTGAGGGTTTTCTTCTATACCCTATGGGGGCCCTAAAACGACCCACCCTGAGGGTTTTCTTCTATACCCTACGGGGGCCCTAAAACGAGACCCACCCTGAGGGTTTTCTTCTATACCCTACGGGGGCCCTAAAACGACCCACCCTGAGGGTTTTCTTCTATACCCTACGGGGGCCCTAAAACGACCCACCCTGAGGGTTTTCTTCTATACCCTACGGGGGCCCTAAAACGAGACCCACCCTGAGGGTTTTCTTCTATACCCTACGGGGGCCCTAAAACGAGACCCACCCTGAGGGTTTTCTTCTATACCCTACGGGGGCCCTAAAACGACCCACCCTGAGGGTTTTCTTCTATACCCTACGGGGGCCCTAAAACGACCCACCCTGAGGGTTTTCTTCTATACCCTACGGGGGCCCTAAAACGAGACCCACCCTGAGGGTTTTCTTCTATACCCTACGGGGGCCCTAAAACGAGACCCACCCTGAGGGTTTTCTTCTATACCCTACGGGGGCCCTAAAACGAGACCCACCCTGAGGGTTTTCTTCTATACCCTACGGGGGCCCTAAAACGAGACCCACCCTGAGGGTTTTCTTCTATACCCTACGGGGGCCCTAAAACGACCCACCCTGAGGGTTTTCTTCTATACCCTACGGGGGCCCTAAAACGACCCACCCTGAGGGTTTTCTTCTATACCCTACGGGGGCCCTAAAACGACCCACCCTGAGGGTTTTCTTCTATACCCTACGGGGGCCCTAAAACGACCCACCCTGAGGGTTTTCTTCTATACCCTACGGGGGCCCTAAAACGACCCACCCTGAGGGTTTTCTTCTATACCCTACGGGGGCCCTAAAACGACCCACCCTGAGGGTTTTCTTCTATACCCTACGGGGGCCCTAAAACGACCCACCCTGAGGGTTTTCTTCTATACCCTACGGGGGCCCTAAAACGACCCACCCTGAGGTTTTTCTTCTATACCCTACGGGGGCCCTAAAACGACCCACCCTGAGGGTTTTCTTCTATACCCTACGGGGGCCCTAAAACGACCCACCCTGAGGGTTTTCTTCTATACCCTACGGGGGCCCTAAAACGACCCACCCTGAGGGTTTTCTTCTATACCCTACGGGGGCCCTAAAACGACCCACCCTGAGGTTTTTCTTCTATACCCTACGGGGACCCTAAAACGACCCACCCTGAGGGTTTTCTTCTATACCCTACGGGGGCCCTAAAACGACCCACCCTGAGGGTTTTCTTCTATACCCTACGGGGGCCCTAAAACGACCCACCCTGAGGGTTTTCTTCTATACCCTACGGGGGCCCTAAAACGACCCACCCTGAGGGTTTTCTTCTATACCCTACGGGGGCCCTAAAACGACCCACCCTGAGGGTTTTCTTCTATACCCTACGGGGGCCCTAAAACGACCCACCCTGAGGGTTTTCTTCTATACCCTACGGGGGCCCTAAAACGACCCACCCTGAGGGTTTTCTTCTATACCCTACGGGGGCCCTAAAACGAGATTCACCCTGAGGGTTTTCTTCTATACCCTAGGGGGCCCTAAAACGACCCACCCTGAGGGTTTTCTTCTATACCCTACGGGGGCCCTAAAACGACCCACCCTGAGGGTTTTCTTCTATACCCTACGGGGGCCCTAAAACGACCCACCCTGAGGGTTTTCTTCTATACCCTACGGGGGCCCTAAAACGACCCACCCTGAGGGTTTTCTTCTATACCCTACGGGGGCCCTAAAACGACCCACCCTGAGGGTTTTCTTCTATACCCTACGGGGGCCCTAAAACGAGACCCACCCTGAGGGTTTTCTTCTATACCCTACGGGGGCCCTAAAACGAGACCCACCCTGAGGGTTTTCTTATATACCCTACGGGGGCCCTAAAACGAGACCCACCCTGAGGGTTTTCTTCTATACCCTACGGGGGCCCTAAAACGAGACCCACCCTGAGGGTTTTCTTCTATACCCTACGGGGGCCCTAAAACGAGACCCACCCTGAGGGTTTTCTTCTATACCCTACGGGGGCCCTAAAACGAGACCCACCCTGAGGGTTTTCTTCTATACCCTACGGGGGCCCTAAAACGACCCACCCTGAGGGTTTTCTTCTATACCCTACGGGGGCCCTAAAACGACCCACCCTGAGGGTTTTCTTCTATAACTTTTTAGGCATGCGGCGCATCTTGCTGAAATTGTGAGTAGCTAAGTATACAACAATTATACGTATGTTGTAAAAATTTCATTGAAATTGGTTGTGAAATTTGGGAAATAATGATGTTTTGATGACGTCATGTTAGTGGAAAAACGATAAATGTTTGAAAAATCGTAGAAAACAGAGTTTTGAAGAACATTGCAAATGCAATTAAGCAGAGATATGAAATGTCATTTTCTTTCAAATGGCAGCCTCGGATTTGCGAAATTTTTAGTGTTTGACCCCCAAAATGAACAAAAACTGATTTTTCTTGGAAAAATCACAACATCGAAATTTTCGAAGATGTTAAAAAAACGGAATATATGTGAGAGAACTGAGTATGGACGATCCTCAAACCAAATTTCAAAGACATATCTCTATTTTTGACTGAGAGATGGCTCCCCAAGTGTAAGAAATTCATGACGTCTTTTTTTAATAACTTGTTTGGACTTTTTTTTTGACAAGATTCGAATAAATAATTACTTTTTCTGTATTTATGTGACAAAACTGGTCTTGGAACATGCCTTTTTATTTTCATTTATCAATTTCTCATTTGAGGTTTTCTGACAGCAAAATCGCTGTTCTGGACTTGGTCGATCGAGGTCATTCACTTAACCTGGAAGGTCACTCGTTGACCTGAAACCTAAAAATTGCATACCGTTAGATTCCAAACATGACAGGCAACATGCTGATTCTTACCGCGTTGCTCTATGTTGCTTGTTTTGGAAGTTAACAGGGGGGTCTTTTTAGGACCCCCCCCCCGTAGGGCGAAGGTGAAAAAGCTCCCGTAGGGCGAGGGTTAATCCGTGACTAAAGACACTCGGCCACCTGGCACGTGGCGGCCATCGAGCGACCCCTAGACAGTAGGGGACAATCCTTGGTCGATCGCCCGGTCGGCGTTTCATTTTGTCATTTTGTCCCACTTTCTCTGCGACCCCTCCGAGCTTCTCCCTTCATCCCACGATTGCGCAATGTTTTGAACGGACTTCTGCATAGAAGCGACTTCCGCATAGACAACTGAAGATAAAAAGAAACAAGTG
This sequence comes from Chirona hameri, assembly GCA_036785665.1. Lineage (NCBI taxonomy): Eukaryota > Metazoa > Arthropoda > Thecostraca > Balanomorpha > Balanidae > Chirona > Chirona hameri. The sequence goes on along the minus strand of JAXIVJ010000726.1, from coordinate 37,114 downwards.
CAAAGTGTGCGGAGAATGCAGCTCCAGTCGCTAAAGCCTACACTTCTAAATTTATCAATGAATAAACATTTTGTTTCAGATAAAAAAGAGCTAATTTGGATTATCTACTTGCTTGTCAATGTCATAACGCGATGCTGTAGGCTACCTCGAACTCGTATAAACTACCTAATGTTTCCATGCTGGAAATTGGAATCTTAATTTCATGGAACCTTTATTTCATGGAACCTTTACTTCATGGAACCTTCATTGCATTTGCACTAGTAAGGCTAGTTCACTAGTTCACTAGTTCTACAGACCAGGTAATCTTTTGAGAATGCCTCAAGTTGAAGCAGACCGAGTGATCTGCGAGGAAATTCGTAAATTTTTTTAAAACACATTGTCTGATCATGGGGGATTTCAATTTACGAGGGTATGAAGGCAGGACAGAGACCAACGAGTGTGTGATGTTTAGGCAACGTTTTGAAAAGGAACTTTTTATGCATCAGTTTGTCACTGAACCAACTAGATTATGTTCAATTCTTGACCTAGTCTTCTCTGACAACAGAGAACTAGTGAGTGATGTAACCATCGGTGAGGGACTCGGTAAAAGCGATCATAGTATAGTAAACTTTAATATCTCATCTAATGTTAAGCTCAAAGATAATCTCCTTCTGGTTCCAAATTGTAATCAAGCAGACTTTGACAAAATGAGAAATGAACTTGCCCAGATAGATTGGAACAGTGAGTTTGCAAGATTAGATACATGTGAATCCTGGAATTCTTTTAAGACTATATTGAAAGCAGTTCAGAGTAGACACATACCATTTAAGTATAAACGTAATAGAAAAAACGATAGACCTCCCTGGCTTACACCAGAAGTTAGAAATGCCATCAAAACGAAAAGAGCTGCATTTACGAAAATGAAGGGATCACCAATTGAGTCAAATAAGAGAAGTTACCAAAAAAGTAGGGACGAGGTTAAGAGAAGAATCAGGGCAGCAAAAAGAGCAAAGGAAATATACTTGGCAAGGAACTGCATTGCCGACAGTAAGAGATTTTTTAGTTTTTACAAAATGAATAACGTTTCAAAAAGCATTGGTCCCCTTAACCCTATTTGTAACAGGCTCCTGGCTACCCCTATTTGTAACAGGGGGGCGGATTCCGCCCCCCCCGGAGATCTCGAGATCTACCCGTCCGATTTTCAAAAATGAAACGGCGTTTGGTTCCCCTCAACACGATCTACATTTCTAAATAGTAACAAAATCTAAGTTTTTGATAGGGGGGCAACAGGGGGGCAAAAACCACAGATTTTAGTTGTATTTTTGATCCCACATAGCTTTCATGTTTATCGACCGATTTTAACACAATTAATACGAATCGATAGAGATTAAATTGGAAATTGATATATGACAGTGGCGTTTGAAAATTCAAAAATCATAGGCGTGTGCAGGTCACTCAATATGGGGGTGAAGTAAATGCGTAATAAAACAATTTTTTGATGTTTTTTTTAAAAGAAATGAAATGGTATGTGATTGTGACATTAGGAAAAACAGTTAAAATCACATTTTTTACCATAGGCGGTACCAGGTTAGTGAAAAATAGGGGTCAAATTTGAAAAATATTAACCGCAGACAAGTTGCTACCCAGCACTATAAATATGTTACTGATCGTAGATAGTTCCTTTTTGCATGTTGTACTTCATAATAGGCGTATCCAGGATCCAAACTGGGGCGGCTCAATACCTTTTGATAAGTATATTATCCGCTATTATGATACTAACTAGTCAACAGTGACTATTTCACTTACAACTTCAATTAACATTGCTTACCCCCCTTTTACCCTACCTGGACTCGCCTATTATCTTATAATCGTTCGTAGAGTAGCCTGTGGTGCGTGTTTCTTCCTAAAACTACAGTATGTTATGTCATTGTACGCCCATGCCTTTTAGTTTCCTTGCAATAATATGACCCCCTTTCTTCCATTCCTGAGCGCGCCTCTGCAAAAAATGACTTTATTCCCTTTCCTGGCCTCATATGTGCATATATAATTATAAGCTAACCGTCTATTGCGCCGTTATCGCTGGCATATCGTCATCACCAAGCCAGTCACCCCCCTTTTCATGTGCCTGAACACGCCCCTGAAACTCTATATATAATACATTATGCAAATAATGGAAGCAGAAGCTATCTTTTACATCTTGATAACTATAAATGCCCCTTACATTGCTCTATTTGCTTCCCGCCAAGCATTGAATATTTCCTGGAACCCCCCCCCCCCCTTCTCAAGCCCCTGAAACCGCCTCTGCCATGAAATTTTAATGATATTTCATTAACATCAACTAATTTGCACTTGTTGCAATCACCTTGAACCGATGTAACTCCTTCATACTTGAGGCAGTTACGAAGAAACCGTGAAGATCGCATTTCCGTATTATCGCCAAATATCGCCTCCGAACCCACCCAAAACTGTACCCTGGAACCGCCTCTGTTCAGGTTAAGAACTCAAAATTTTAACTCCAAATGCGATATTCAATTCTATGAAAAGTTCCAAAATTTCATGGGCCTGCTCCCAGCCGTTCTGGAGATATCTGCGAAAAACATGAGGGGGGGGGGCGGAATCCGCCCCCCCCCTGTTACAAATAGGGTTAAAGTAAATGATATGTTGGTAAGTAAAGATAACGAAATGGTGGAATTGTTGAGTAATCAGTTCAGTTCCGTTTTTTAAATCGAGGACCAAAGTGGTATCGCATTACTTCATCCTCCGCCAGTAACGGAGGATACTTTGGGAGAGCTGGGCAATATAAGTAGTGATTTAGTTAGAGCATATTTAAAAAAGATAAAACCTAATAAGGCGGAGGGACCAGATACTATATATGCAAGGGTTTTAACAGAATGTGGAAGAGAGATATCTGTTCCATTGGCTATAATATTTTCCAGATCACTAAAAGAAACAAAGATTCCACTTGACTGGAAGAGTGCAAACGTAGTTCCTATATTTAAAAAGGGGGATAAAAGTAAGGTAGAAAAGTATAGACCTGCCAGTCTTACCTCCTAGTTTGCAAAGTACTGGAATCAATAATTAAAGATAAAATAGTAGAATATTTGGATGAATATAAAATCATTAGGGACACTCAGCATGGCTTCAGGAAGGGTTATTCGTGCTTGACCAACCTTCTGCAGTTTTTGGATGTGGCAACCGATAGTTTTGATAGGGGTGAACAGCTTGATGTAGCGTATCTTGATTTTAGTAAAGCTTTTGATAAGGTTCCCCATAAAAGATTAGGATTACAACTGAAAAGCCACGGAATAACCGGAAAGGCGCTTGATTGGATCGAATTTTGGCTCTCAGGACGGGCAGCAAAGAGTTTTACTAAATGGGGTCAAATCTGAATGGAGTTCCTATGTGCGTAGTGGGGTGCCTCAAGGCTCAGTTTTAGGCCCATTGTTATTTTTAATATTCATAAATACAATCGAGAAGGGTGTAGACAGTAAAGTGTTAAAATTTGCTGACGATCTTAAAGTTTTCAGGGTTATTAGGAGAGATAATGACCAGGATCTTTTCCAGTCGGATCTGGATAGGTTGGTTGAATGGTCAGAAACATGGCAAATGGAATTTAATATTAACAAATGTAAAGTTATGCATGTAGGCCGAGTAAAAAGAAGAACTTCGTACGAAATGGGGGGACAGGAGATGTCACAGACGGTAATAGAAAGGTACCTAGGGGTAATGGTTAACAGTAAGCTATCTGCATCTGACCAGGTAACCAAAGCTAGAAAAAGGCGCTAAGGATGCTTGGTGCCATTTACAGGAATGTTTCTTATAAAAGTGCTGAGGTGATAACTAAACTTTATTGTGCATTTGTTAGACCACATTTAGAGTACTGTGTTCAAGCTTGGTCTCCAACGTATGAGAAAGATTGTTGGTTACTAGAAAGGGTACAAAAACGGGCAACGAAAATGGTTAACGGTATTAGTAATTTAGAATATGAGGATAGGCTTAAAACATTGGATATGTTCTCACTTAAATACAGAAGATTGAGGGGGGATCTCATTGAAGTTTTTAAGTTTGTAAATGGTCAACAGATTGGGTATTTAAAGAACTTGTTTGATTTTGATAGGCAGAAAAGAGGACGAGGTCATCAGTATAAACTTAAGTACAGGCTCCACGGCACGTGTTTTTCGCTTTTTAATTACGTTTTTTGATTTTTTCGTTTTTTCCGGTCTCGAAAAACTTCCTGTGCTATAGGATTACATGGAGACAGCTCCACGAGTGAAGGTGATTTTTTAACGCACGAAAAACGAAAAAACGTACTCAGAAAACGAAAACGCGACGCGAAAAAGCGAAAAAATGTAAAAGCGAAACGTTGATTCAACCCAAAAGTTTGGGTTGAACATCGCTTTTTCTATATATCGCCAAAGTGAATGTGGTGCGGCGTTAGCGAAGCGCGTGTTCAACATACCTTTTTCCAGGGCCTTTATCTTGAGTAAAGGCCCTGGAAAAGGTGATTTTTTTTAACGCACGAAAAACGAAAAAACGTACTCAGAAAACGAAAACGCGACGCGAAAAAAGCGAAAAAATGTAAAAGCGAAACGTTGATTCAACCCAAAAGTTTGGGTTGAACATCGCTTTTTCTATATATCGCCAAAGTGAATGTGGTGCGGCGTTAGCGAAGCGCGTGTTCAACATACCTTTTTCCAGGGCCTTTATCTTGAGTAAAGTTCAATTTTGTGCATCTACATTTTACATTGATATAAGTACTCTGCATTTTACAGATAGCAGCCTGCCTCAGTACGTATTTTCAGGGGTGGAAATGTTGATGTTTGTTGGTATATAATTTTGCACTGGAGGTGTTTCTTTGATGAAAATAGAAGATAAGATTGGTCAGATTATCCAGCAAATTTGTATTTCCCACAGGGTATACAAAATAAAACATTTGGTCTAATCACAATTCTTGAGTACAAATTAATAATACCAACAGACATCAACTTTTCCACCCCTGCAATATTTTGTATTTTATTACTAGTTTAATACCTATTGATATTCAGGTTGACATCATGGACATCATGGACTCAATCGCAGTGGGAGCCGAAGTTGATCTTGAAATGGAAGGCGCCAACATGTGTGAGGAAGGTTGGTTATAGTTCCTAGCTTTGGCTGGGATAATTCTTCTCTGTATATTTATCAAACTGGCTGAATTGTTATCACCAACATCAGTTGCTTCAATTTACCATCCGATGAAGAATCTGAATAAACCCATACTGAGGCTCAAACTAAAAGCTGGAGTTTTAGCAGCAGTTGGCCGCCAGGTCAACTCACCTGGTTGCCTCGGCTCAGGGACTGCTAGTGAGCCAGGGTGTTATGACGTCACAACTCGCAAGCAAATGGTACCAGTTAATGCTAAATAGACAGCATTATCTTGAATAAAGTGAACCGCCTGCAACGTCATAACACCCAGGCTCACTAGCAGTCCCTGGCGGCCAACTGCTGGAAAAAAAAAATCCAGCTTTTAGTGCGAGCCCATACCGATACCAGTATTGCAGTGAGTTTGATAAATAGGTAACTACCTTTTCAGTTTCAAGTTGAAGTTATTAGCAACCTAGATATAGCTTCCACCCTTTAACCATGGTGAGCATTGGGAATTGATATTTGTCTTTTGTGCATGACAGGAACTGAGGCCCTCATTGAGGCCGTACGAGAGGCCCCCAACACTGTGGGACAAGAGGTGCCGCCTCTACAGTTTGAGGAGGTCGGATAAGGAGGTTGTGTGGAGGCGTGTGGCAGGAGTGACTGGACTGGCAGGTATGACCCACCTTGCACAAAGACAAAGAGTGATAGTAGTTTTGATTATTTTTGTGATCTTAGTATGAATAAAGTTGCTTGTTTTGTATTTCATGCTCATGGTGCAAAAAGAAACAATACAAATAAGATGCTTTATTAACAACCCCAATTTGTTTGTTTTTTTCAGTTGAGAATGCAAAATCTCTGTGGGGGAAGGCTAGAAACTACTTCCTCCAGCGACTTCACAAAGCTGCTCCGAGTGGTAGCCCAGCACCAGATGATTTAAACAAGCTGGGGCCCTATGGACAGCAGTTGTCATTTCTGCTTCCTGTTGTGAAGCGGGGAATGTGAATATCCCTTCCTTATGTTCCTACTTCCACAGTGTTATTGTGTTTCCATCAGAAATAAGAATGGCTGTGATACTGCTATAGATTGTTTGCTTTCAGACCTGACATGGCTCAAAGTGGTCAAAGCACTTCATCTGGTTGATTATCCCTCTACAGAACATAGAAGATACACACATTTTTATGATGAGCATCTCAACTGCTACTATTCAGCTATTGGATCTTCACCACTTCCATGTGCATTTTGCAATTGATGAACTTTGAGCCATGTCAGGTCTGAAACATGAACTATACACATGCTTCCCTTTCCAGTAGGTGCTCACTAGGGCTGCTGAGTGTATTGACTTTCTTGGTTTAAAATAAAATAAAATTTAAATATAATAACAGTAAGTTTTTAACATGAAATGTGTGATCAGAATCCTTTGTATTTGCTTGCTCTATATGTATTTGGAGACATGATGTTCTTCTTTCAAGGCCAACAGCGGGGGAAGGGAGCATGGCCTTGTAATCCTCACCTGTGCCATCACCTGCCCCCACCTGATCTGTCCTCACCTGCCCCCACCTGATCTGCCCTGCCCTGCCCTGCCCTGCCCTGCCCTGCCCTGCCCTGCCCTGCCCTGCCCTGCCCTGCGCTGCCCTGCGCTGCCCTGCGCTGCCCTGCGCTGCCCTGCGCTGCCCTGCGCTGCCCTGCGCTGCCCTGCGCTGCCCTGCGCTGCCCTGCGCTGCCCTGCTCTGCCCTGCTCTGCCCTGCTCTGCCCTGCTCTGCCCTGCTCTGCCCTGCTCTGCCCTGCTCTGCCCTGCTCTGCCCTGCTCTGCCCTGCTCTGCCCTGCTCTGCCCTGCTCTGCCCTGCTCTGCCCTGCTCTGCCCTGCTCTGCCCTGCTCTGCCCTGCTCTGCCCTGCTCTGCTCTGCCTGCTCTGCCCTGCTCTGCCCTGCTCTGCCCTGCTCTGCCCTGCTCTGCCCTGCTCTGCCCTGCTCTGCCCTGCTCTGCCCTGCTCTGCCCTGCTCTGCCCTGCCCTGCCCAGACACCGCCCTGCCACATGTGCTTGTGGCCGACGAGGTCTTCCCACTGCGGCCCCTTCCTGATGCGGCCGTTTCCGGGGGCTCGGCTCAACCCTGAGCGCCGGATCGCCAACTACCGCATGTCACGCGCTCGCTGACGTGCGAGAATGCCTTAGGTATTCTTGCACAAAGGTGGCGGATTTACCGAGGGCCCCATCGGCTGCAGCGTCCCTAGCACGAAACTGATGGTGCAGGCCACCTGCGTGCTACACAACTTCCTGCGCGGCAAGGACGTGGCCCGCCAGGAGACGCGCCCGGGCTGCTTCAGCACGCCTGGCGCTGAGGAGCGCGGCGAGGTGGCCGGCCTGGGCAACATCACCAACCCAGGTGCAGCACGCAACCCCACCAGGCAGGCGACCCAGGTGCGCGACGCCTTAGTCACCTACTTCAACGGCGTCGGCAGCGTGCCGTGGCAGCAGTCCCGGGTGGACCGGGCGGACGTCCACTAGACTGGACCCGCGGAGCGGAAGCGGCCACCGGACGACACGGACGCGCCACTCAGCACCAGTTGTCTGTGGGCGATGGGGCCTGCCGTGACATTCCAATGAAGTTGAAATGTTCACCTTTCTCGACACCTATCTGTTGTAGCTTTGCTTAGCTTGAACCTAAGTAAATGACAATCAGTTAATAGTCAGGTTGTTTTATGGAGAAAGGCACATTTTCAAATGAGCATGTTGAACAATGTTGGTGTATTTGTACCACTGGTGCACAACACTCTGGACTATCTATACCACTCTGCAGCGCACCACTCTGCAGCACACCACTCTGCACAACACAACTCTGGGAACACCACACGCGCCCGAACCACACACGAACCACACAACCACACACGAACGAACACAACCACACACTTACTCGCTAAGCAAGCGGTAAATTTCGTCGCGAGCACGCTTTGCATCATGCGCGTCACGGCTGTCCAGCTGGGCAAGCACAAAGCTTGCAAACGTGGCGTTCACAGACTTCGCAGCGGCGCGGTTGTGCGCCATCTCCTCCATTATGCGCTCCTCCACAGATGGCGACTCAGCGCTCGCTCGTCGTTTTTGGTGCTGCGTGACGCGCTGCTGCTGAGAGGAGCTAGGGGTGGCTACTGACGGAGCGGGTTGCACGAACTCATCAACGTTCTCAAACACTATCTCAGCGGAAGTGAAATCGCCAAGCTCCAGCTGGCTCTCGACGGCGGCAGGAACCGCAGCGGCAGCGGGAGCGGTCAGGTCACCGGCGGCAGGCGCGGTCAGATCTCCGTCGACAGGAGCGGTCAGGCCACCGGCGGCGGGAGCGACCAAGGCGGACGTCCTGATCGTGCCATGGGCATCGGGAGCCGCCAGGGCAGCAGAAACTGGGCGGGTCCGGAACTGGGCGGACGAGATGTTACTGAAAGTTTTAGAAATGGTCCAGACCTAAAAAGCACACATAAAACATCACCGCCAACGACGGCAGGGCAGGTCAGGTGGGGGTCAGGTGGGAGTCAGGTGGGGGTCAGGTGGGGGTCAGGTGGGGGTCAGGTGGGGGTCAGGTGGGGGTCAGGTGGGGGTCAGGTGGGGGTCAGGTGGGGGTCAGGTGGGGGTCAGGTGGGGGCCAGGTGGGGGTCAGTTGGGGGGGGGGGGGGGCAGGTGAGAGCAGGGCAGGGCAGGGCAGAGAGAAGAGCAGGACAAAGCAGGGCAGAGCAGGGCAGAGCAGGGCAGAGCAGGGCAGAGCAGTGCAGAGCAGGGCAGAGCAGGGCAGAGCAGGGCAGGGCAGGGCAGGGCAGGGCAGGGCAGGGGCAGGGCAGGGCAGGGCAGGGCAGGGCAGAGCAGGGCAGAGCAGGGCAGAGCAGGGCAGAGCAGGGCAGAGCAGGGCAGAGCAGGGCAGAGCAGGGCAGAGCAGGGCAGGGCAGGGCAGGGCAGGGCAGGCCCTGCCCTGCCCTGCCCTGCCCTGCCCTGCCCTGCTCTGCCCTGCTCTGCCCTGCTCTGCCCTGCTCTGCCCTGCTCTGCCCTGCTCTGCCCTGCTCTGCCCTGCTCTGCCCTGCTCTGCCCTGCCCTGCCCTGCCCTGCCCTGCCCTGCCCTGCCCTGCCCTGCCCTGCCCTGCCCTGCTCTGCCCTGCTCTGCCCTGCTCTGCCCTGCTCTGCCCTGCTCTGCCCTGCTCTGCCCTGCTCTGCCCTGCTTTGTCCTGCTCTTCTCTGCCCTGCCCTGCCCTGCTCTCACCTGCCCCCCCCCCCCCCAACTGACCCCCACCTGGCCCCCACCTGACCCCCACCTGACCCCCACCTGACCCCCACCTGACCCCCACCTGACCCCCACCTGACCCCCACCTGACCCCCACCTGACCCCCACCTGACCCCCACCTGACTCCCACCTGACCCCCACCTGACCTGCCCTGCCGTCGTTGGCGGTGATGTTTTATGTGTGCTTTTTAGGTCTGGACCATTTCTAAAACTTTCAGTAACATCTCGTCCGCCCAGTTCCGGACCCGCCCAGTTTCTGCTGCCCTGGCGGCTCCCGATGCCCATGGCACGATCAGGACGTCCGCCTTGGTCGCTCCCGCCGCCGGTGGCCTGACCGCTCCTGTCGACGGAGATCTGACCGCGCCTGCCGCCGGTGACCTGACCGCTCCCGCTGCCGCTGCGGTTCCTGCCGCCGTCGAGAGCCAGCTGGAGCTTGGCGATTTCACTTCCGCTGAGATAGTGTTTGAGAACGTTGATGAGTTCGTGCAACCCGCTCCGTCAGTAGCCACCCCTAGCTCCTCTCAGCAGCAGCGCGTCACGCAGCACCAAAAACGACGAGCGAGCGCTGAGTCGCCATCTGTGGAGGAGCGCATAATGGAGGAGATGGCGCACAACCGCGCCGCTGCGAAGTCTGTGAACGCCACGTTTGCAAGCTTTGTGCTTGCCCAGCTGGACAGCCGTGACGCGCATGATGCAAAGCGTGCTCGCGACGAAATTTACCGCTTGCTTAGCGAGTAAGTGTGTGGTTGTGTTCGTTCGTGTGTGGTTGTGTGGTTCGTGTGTGGTTCGGGCGCGTGTGGTGTTCCCAGAGTTGTGTTGTGCAGAGTGGTGTGCTGCAGAGTGGTGCGCTGCAGAGTGGTATAGATAGTCCAGAGTGTTGTGCACCAGTGGTACAAATACACCAACATTGTTCAACATGCTCATTTGAAAATGTGCCTTTCTCCATAAAACAACCTGACTATTAACTGATTGTCATTTACTTAGGTTCAAGCTAAGCAAAGCTACAACAGATAGGTGTCGAGAAAGGTGAACATTTCAACTTCATTGGAATGTCACGGCAGGCCCCATCGCCCACAGACAACTGGTGCTGAGTGGCGCGTCCGTGTCGTCCGGTGGCCGCTTCCGCTCCGCGGGTCCAGTCTAGTGGACGTCCGCCCGGTCCACCCGGGACTGCTGCCACGGCACGCTGCCGACGCCGTTGAAGTAGGTGACTAAGGCGTCGCGCACCTGGGTCGCCTGCCTGGTGGGGTTGCGTGCTGCACCTGGGTTGGTGATGTTGCCCAAGGCCGGCCACCTCGCCGCGCTCCTCAGCGCCAGGCGTGCTGAAGCAGCCCGGGCGCGTCTCCTGGCGGGCCACGTCCTTGCCGCGCAGGAAGTTGTGTAGCACGCAGGTGGCCTGCACCATCAGTTTCGTGCTAGGGACGCTGCAGCCGATGGGGCCTCGGTAAATCCGCCACCTTTGTGCAAGAATACCTAAGGCATTCTCGCACGTCAGCCGAGCGCGTGACATGCGGTAGTTGGCGATCCGGCGCTCAGGGTTGAGCCGAGCCCCCGGAAACGGCCGCATCAGGAAGGGCCGCAGTGGGAAGACCTCGTCGGCCACAAGCACATGTGGCAGGGCGGTGTCAGTGCTGGGCAACGGTTCCGGCCCGGGCAGCACTGCCGGTCCACCCTTCAGCTGCTCCTCCAGCATGCTGCCCAGCTCGCAGGCCGCCCACACGCCGCCGTCGCTCTTCTGCCCGTTGCCGCCGACGCTGATGAAGCTGAACCGGTAGTGGGCGTCAACTACCGCCATGAGGACAACGCTGCAGAACCCTTTATAATTGTAATGGATGCTACCACTGTTTGACGGCTTCTCGATCATGACATGCTTGCCATCCACGGAGCCCACGCAGTTAGGGAACTGCCAGATGGCCTCAAAGTCCTTGGCCATCTGTCTCCACTCAGACGGGGTCGGGAAGGCCAGAACTGTTGGCCCAAGTTCAGACCAGATTGCTTCGCATACCTCTGGGATGATCTTGCGAATCGTCGCGTACCCGATGCGGTAGGATTCGGCCACAGACTTCATCGAGCCGCCCGCCGCCAGGAACCTCAGCGTCACCGCCAGACGCTCGCCAGGGGAGATGGGATCCCGCGTGGTGGTGGCTTCCTTCTTTATCTTGTCAGAGACAAGGGCCAGCAGCTCGTCGAAATCTTCAACACCCATGCGGAAATACCGCTGGTGTGCGGCTGAGTCGGTGTTCCGCATCTCGCGGACCAGCGTGTGATACTCGCCCGTTTGGTCCCGACGAAGAAGAATAGGGCGCACCCAGCAGGTCCGCTGATGGCGCTCCTGGCGCCTTCTCTGCAGGCGCCGCAGGAAAACCAGCCGTAAAAGATGCTGGCGGTTGATATCCATGATACCGTTTGCCCCAATATATATATGATATTAGGACAAAACCGCTGTCGGCCGTCACTTATCCAGTGCAAACCAGCTGAAATTCCTATTGTGAAAAGTGACAACTCGTAAAAACGATAAACTTCGAAATTGAAGCGAAAAAACGCGAAAAAATCAACTCATAAAGCGAAAAAACGAAAAAACGAAAAAATAGAAAAATCAAAAACGCATGCCGTGGAGCCAGACCTTTATTGTTAAACAAAGCAGGACTAGATTAAGACAGTCGTTTTTCAGTAGAAGGGCTGTGAGCCATTGGAACAATTTACCAGGTGATGTAATCAGTGCAGCCACATTAGTTTCTTTCAAAGCTGGGCTCGACAAATATTTTGCGGGAAAGGGTTTTGTTTATAAATACTCCTGGGATTAGTATTAGTTATAGTGATACACATATGTGAATATACATAAGAACATAACTAATTGAAATAGGTTGCTTACAAGAAAGGGATTATTTTAAAAGTAAGATTGTGTATGAATGGGACTAGTGAAATTTACAACGTTTGTATGGATTGAATGTCTTGTGAATGTAGATTGCTAAATTCTGAGGTTCGTGTGTGCAGGACGATGTAGTGTTAACGATGTATACAGAGACGGAACTTTTTGTTTTTCGTTGGGGTTGTAATTGGGTCGGCGACCGGGGGGGGGGGGGGGTAGTAAAAGCGACTAATGATAAAAACGAAGTATGTGCAAAATTGAAGTTTAACACCTTAGAATGAACATAGGTTGTAATACCTCATTACTGACGTATTTTAGCAACAGCGAGATGTGCAATCTTAAACAAATTGAAAGTATCATGTTGGGTCAAAGTAGGCAAAGACTACCTCATGGTAGCTCACACAACAATAATCAGCCATTATCAATATTAAGGTTGTACATAAATGGTGTGATTCAGCAACTAGCCATTTCTTGCAAGAAAGGACCACACCTCCTGGTGATGGTCCAGGTCCGGTCCTTTTAATTTATTACAGTGAGATATAAAAATACTTATAACATATTTGATATTTCCCACAACTCACAAGGCCATGGGTGGATAATTGTTTTCAAGTTGCCCCGGCCGAGGACAGGGGCGCAAACAAGGGGCCCTAGGGGGCACGTGGCACGTGGCGGTCCGTGAAGTTAGTGACGGAATCGGATTCGAATTCAGCGTCGAGTAGCGATTTGCTTCAAAATGTGGGAACAGTTTAATTGGGGGCACGCTGATCACGCAAATGACATTCATTTTGACATTCAAGGTCATCTTCAAAATCATCTTCAAGGTCAAAGGACGGGGTGGCTCAAAACGACCCGAAGTTATTGTCCGATCGCAAAACAAAATAATGGTATCATTCTATTCCTCGAGCCAATATCTAAGCGCAGCTTTTCGAAAACCTCACTGGAGGCAAATGACCTTGACCCTCATTTTCAAGGTCAAAGGACAAATAACCCGAAGTTATTGTCCGATCGCCAAAATAATGGTCTCATTCGATTCCTCGGGTTAATTCGATTCCTCATTCGATTCCACAGCCTTCGCAAACTCACTCGCGGCAAATGGCATTGACCCTCATTTTCAAGGCCATATGACGGAGCGGCTCAAAACGACCCGAAGTTAGAAGCCGATTGCCAAAATAATGGTCTCATTAGATTCCTCGGGTCAGTATCTGTCGCAACCTTTGCAACCTCACTCGTGGAAAAATGACCTTGACCCTCAATTTCAAGGTCAAAAGGACTCAAAACGACCCGAAGTTATCATCCAATCGCCATTGATCTTGAAATTGAGGGCCAATGTCATTTTCTACGAGTGAGGTTGCGAAGGCTACGGCTATATACTGACCCGAGTAATCGAATGAGACCATTATTTTGGCGATTGGACAATAACTTCGGCTAAGATTACCGTGAATGTCAAAATGAATGCCATTTCGTGATCAGCGTGCCCCAATTGACCTGTCACCACATTGTGAAGCGAATCGCTACTCGACGCTGAATTCGAATCCGAATCCGTTGCTAACTTCATGGACATGCGGGGGGAATCACGATTGAGGGCGCCTCTCCTGGGCGTCTGGACACCGAAGGTGCCACTCTCGAGTGCAGGTGGCGCCCCTTGAGACGTGAGTGCCGGCGGCACCCCCTTAGATCGGACAATATGCCTCTTTTAGACCGGAGATAGCGACCCCAACTGTGCCTCCCCCGAAAATATAAGTTTTCTGACCTGCCCGAGGTGTTCACTAAGACTACAACTTAGTTCACTAAGTTGGCAAGGCTCAGCCTCCTTTGACTACCCCCCCCCCCCCCCCCATTTCGAAAAGCGCACCGAAAGCGCAATTTTACCCATATTTTTCACAGATAGTCGTACCAAGTATGCATTTTTATGCATGGATTATATTTGGCGTTTCTTTATTCTTTTTAAATAATAACTAAGGTCTTGCAAAAAAAGGTCTCTCAAAATGGCTGCCCCGGCCCCGCCGAGGCAACTTTGAGGTTGCCCCGGCCGCAGCCGGGGCTGCCCTATTGATTATCCACCCATGCACAAGGCAAACAAATTAGGCGAGAACCAAACAGCATTATTTTAGTAAGGCAATACATTAATCCCATCACCGAATAACTAACTTTATCACCGTAAATGACTTAAAATCACCAAAACGTCACAACATATTGAGGATTTCGGGCTTCGGCCGATGGACTTCTTTAAAAATATGTAAACTGGCTCCAAGGGTGAGGTGAGGTGAGGTGAGGTGAGGTGAGGTGAGGTGAGGTGAGGTGAGGTGAGGTGAGGTGAGGTGAGGTGAGGTTAGGTGAGGTGAGGTGAGGTTAGGTTAGGTTAGGATAAAAGCTTGAGAAATAAATGGTGATGCTTTAACATGGAAGTCAATGAGAAAGTGGTGATTTCGGTGATGGATTAATCCTCTCCTTACGGAAACTTTTTTCACTTTCGCCTTACGGGGGGGGGGGGGGGTCTGACAGGCCCCCTGTTAACTTCCAACCCAAGTAACTTTGAGCAATGCGGTAAGAACCAGCATGTTGCCTGTCATGAGAGGAATCTAACAGTATGCGAATTTTAGGTTTCAGGTCAACGGGTGACCTTCCAGGTCAAGTGAATGACCTCGGACTTACCACGTCCGGAACAGAGATTTTGCCATGCAGAAAACCTCAAAATTAGAAATTGATAAATGTAAATAAAAAGGCATGTTCCTAGACCAGTTTTGGCTCAGAAATACAAAAAAGGTAATTATTTGTTCGTATCTTGTCAAAAAAAAAGTAAAAAAAATCTTTAAAAAATGACGTCATCAGTTTCTTACACTTAGAGAGCTATCACTCAGTCAAAAATGAAGATATTTCTTTGAAATTTGGTATGGGTATTGTCCATACTCTGTACTCTCACATGAATTCCAGTTTTTCTAATATCTTTGAAAATTTTGATTTTGTGGGGATTAAAAAAAACAATTAGGGGTCAAAACCCCAAAATTTTGAAAATCCGAGATCGCCATTTTAAAGAGAATGCTATTTTGTATCTTTGGTGAATTGCGTTTGCAATTTGTTTCAAAACTCTGTTTTCTACGATTTTGCAAATATTTATCATTTTTTACCAACATGACGTCATCAAAACATGATTATCTCCAAAACTACTCAACCAATTTCAATTAAAGTTTTACAGCCTACGTATAATTGTTGTAAAACTCAACTACCAAAAATTTCAGCAAGATGCATTGCATGTGTAAAAAGTTATTCAAGAAAACCCTCAGGGTTCTGTCAGCCCCCCCCCCCCCCCCTGTAGGGCGAGGGTTAATACCCTGCCTTTTAGGAATAATAAAAGACGTACGTAAAATTAGCAGCTGATTGATATTGCCCAATCTATAATTTTGAGGCCCGTCGCCTCAAAATTGTCTGAAACTAGACAGGTAGGTCCTCCTTGCCACGCTAAACACGAAAAACGTAAAATTATCCTGGAATACGGGCTACTTTTAAAGTTATAACGTTTTAAGTTTTGAATGTCTGTCAGTTGAATATACTAACTTGACGCGGAAAGCTTCCAATTCCTGCGCAGTCGTTTCAAAATAAAGGAAGACAGACATTCAGAACTTAAACAAATCTATAACTCTGAAAGTACCCCGTGTTCCAGGCTAATCTTACGTTTTTCGTGTTCAGCGTGGCAAGGAGGGCCTACCTGCCAAGTTTCAGGCGATTCTGAGGTGACGGGACTTAAAACTGTAGATCTCTAAAACGGTATAACTCTGAAAGTAGCCCGCGTTCTAGACTAATTTTAGGTCTTTCGTATTCAGCGTGGCAAGGAGGACGTACCTGCCAAGTTTCAGGAAATTCTGAGGCTACGTGCCTCAAATTTTAGATTGCCCAATAGACTGATACTACTGAGCAATATCAATCTACTGCTTATTTGACGTAGCTGAATAAAAGAGACAAATATGACGCAGCTATGTAAAATATGTACATTTATTTTGCCCTTGTATATTGCTTTCAATATTTATGTTGTTTTCACATGCGTTTTTGTTTGATTGATGTTGGATTAGGCTATTCTCTTTTAAAATGACTTTTACTGATGTGGCCCTCTACTTTTCAACACCATGACCAGGTATATCTTGTGAAAATAATGTTTGTCTGGCTAAAAATTGAAGGTTGTGGTAAATTCATCCTAAATTTAAACTCATGATTTGGGTCTATGATTATTTGTGGTCTTTTTCCAGCTCAGGATGATTGGTATGCCTTCACATCTTTCACACACCAAAATATGTATAATATTGTTCAAGTTCTTCATTAAGTGTCAATTTCACCAGCATATTTTAGCTCAAAATGTAATATAACTTTTGCCAACCGCGTAAGGGTGCACTCTAATGTTAAATGTGTGACCTATCCAGAACTAAGCCCAATGTAAAATATGCTACACTCAATCTTGTTTTGCTCATGTTTTTATGTTAACACCTATAGATTGCCATTTTGTGGGTGTCTGAAATTGACAAAAATGTTACCCGTTTGTCAGTAGGTAGTGTTGTTCTATAGTGTTTATGACCCAACTGAATATGACCCTACACCCCTGGGTACCTACATAGTCTTTCTCAGTAATTTTGGGATAACATGTTGTACTACCTATTGTTGGATTTTAAATGTTATTTTATGACAAACTTTACTAACATTTTAAAGTTTGTCCTTTTCTGTGTTCATATATTTATTAATTGTTTTGTTATGATTGTTATTGAAAATTCCTTTGGTGAAAAATCCTTTAGTTTTGTGTATCATTTACTGTATTTATTTACTTGGGTAGGCATTCACTGGCAATGTTGGGGTTGTAATATTAATGATTGGGGTTGTAGTTTTTGTGGATGCAGTTGTAGCTACAACCCCAAAAGTATATAAAGTTCCGCATGTGGATGTATATGTACTGGATGTTAAATTCTGAAAATGGTGAGTGTGTATTACATGATATGGTGCCCTGCGAGGCAAATTATGTATGTGGCAGTTCATGCCCGTTGTCACATGTGTGATGTTCACGTCCATGTGTGCCGTACAACCCAGGATGGGCCCACGAGGCTCTTAGTTGTACTGAAAATTTATGTCTTTATGTCTTTATGTCTAAGGCATGCATGGCATGACACAGACGGAGCGAGCTATTGCATTTGTGTCCGGCAACTGATAAACATTGTTGTCATGCTGCAATAGTAAAGGATTATACTTACCTGCACCTTTCTGTGGCTATCAGTGAACAACACAGTTACGACCATTGACATAAGTATATTTTTTCTTCTGATTCTCACAAGATCGTTGCGGGGATGAATTCGAAGTAAACGCACTTGCTTATCCCAGTCGGCATTTCTTTGTGTTTCTGATTCTCACCAGATCGTTGCAGATATGAATTCGAAGTCAACGCACGTGCTTATCCTAGCCGGCATTTATTTTTGTTTATTTATAAATGGTGATCGTTTCTTCAGTTATGTCAATTATTCTCACATAGCCTACCTATACCATAGGCCTGTTCGGCATCTAAGAATATTCTACTGTGCATGCGCAGTAAGGCGCACTGAGCCTCGGCGGAGGCTAACTGGTGAATGACGTCAGAAACTATGACGTCACCTCCCGTCATGCTCCTTAGAATGTCTAAGCCTAAAATTTCTGGATGTGCCCGATTTTAGAATACAATTTCTACGATATTGGCGCCGGCGACAAAATAAGCGGGCACATATCGCGGAAACTGGGGGATTTTGAGAAGATGAAGATGAAGCGACTCATCTCATCGGCTGATCACGGTCTTCGTTGACGTGATTCATGACAACGTCACCATCGCTACTTTCTTGGTCTTCCATGAAAGCATTGTTGATTAAATCAAATAATTGAGGAATCCCTCTTCCCTTACCTTCCATCCCGATCACAATATATAAATAAATTCTCATAAACAATTCAAAGGCACGTATTTCAGGCGTCACAACGGGATTACAAGATAGCTATAATAAAGACAACAGAAATCAGAAAGCTTATAGAAAGGCTACTGCAATTTTGTATAGGCCACTTCTTCATTGCAAATGCAATTCTCCTAAGAATATTCGGCCTCTCTATGACGTCTTCAAAAGTGTCACGTCACCGAAAGTGTGACGTCACTTAAGCCAATAATATTATTAGATGCCGAACAGGCCTCATGTGTTAATTTACGACAAAATGATCAGTGTATACTTTTGCATAATCAGTGCAGTGAAACGGGAGTTATCCCTGAAACACTTAGCCCAAGCAAGCAAGCAAGCATACAAGCAAGACGAAGACGGATTTTGGTCTATCTGTAAGACTACGTTCGTTCGAACGCTTCGCGTTCTCACTCAATAATATTGTTGAGCTCTGTTAAAGGGAATAGTGCACCTTTAACATTAGTTTTTAACTGAGATAGCCAGATTGTCGGGAGTACTGATAAATCTCCAAATCGGAAATGTTTCCTTCCAAAACGACCTAGTTTCTGAGTTTCAACGCAAAAACCGTTGGGTTTATTTGGTTTCATTTTAAATGGACAAATCTCGTGACGTTTCGCATACGTCATTAGTGTGATTTCTACCGCACTTCGTTTCCGCTATTTGAACCGACCGCCACCGAACCTATATCATGTGTTTGGCAACAGAATTGCAAGGGAGGCTCGTTCCTCGTCTGGCGTAGCCATTGGTTCAAAATCCGTTTCACGAAGCTGATTCGTCTAGATTGCGCTATCGCTGCTGTTATGGTCCAAGGCAAACACGACGAATCTGAAACATCATGTGACTAGGTTTTAAGTAGATAATTTGTTTAATTTTGAACCGATTTCCAATTGAAAATTACAAAAGGATGCTCCGTGAAAAGACCCATTTTTGACGGGTGGCTGGTCGCGGTACCTGCAATATATCGATTTATTTTTGACAATGTTTGTTTATGGTTAACGTTGCCGTCTCGCTTTGTTAGAAATATTATTGCCCAGAACGTTGGATTTTCATTGGATTTTCAATTGAAAATTACCAAAAGATGCTTCGTGAAAAGGCGAATTTTCTGATGGGTGTCTGGTCGCGTTATCTGCAATATATCGATAGAGTTTTGACAATGTGTGTTTTAGGTGATGTTTACTTGCGTCGACAACACCAAGTTAGAAATATTATTGGACATAACTTTGTCAGTTTTCATTGGATTTGCAATTGAAAATAATGCCAATACGCGTCTTAAAAAGGCGCACCTTTCGATGGGTGGTTCGTACGGTATCTGCAATATTCACTGCAGTTCATTGCATGCACTACACATACACCACACACCGATGAACACACACACACACATTTATTGGTAGGTAAATCACATTTATTTATGCACATGCACATTTATGGGTATGTGTTCACGCAACGCCACTCCAACTCCACTCATACAAGGCCATAGTGCAAACATTCACACATTTTCAATCGCGACCAATATTACTCGCGAATCGCGACCCAGCGAACGTGGTTGTTAGTGTTGTTCATATTCTGATTCAAGGATAGACTTTTGCCAGTATGACGTCACAACTCGTTTTGATGACGCAAGATTCTTGTGACGTCACATGTAAAAATATGAGTATTTTGTCTTCAAATTACAACAAATTGCTACTTTTTCGCAAAAACGAATGCCAGAACCGAAATCAGGACACTCTTTTCCATCATTCCACGTACTTTTACCAAGGTGCACTATTCCCTTTAAACGCATAGTGATAGAACAAGTACGAAAAATACGAGACCATTTTCCAGTTTGCTCAGTAGACTGAAGTTGCTGGTTTCCGCTTTCCTTCTCTATCGACGTCTCATTCGCCTCCCCTCCGGCTCCGCTCGGCTGCCGTTAAATCCCCCGCTTCCCCGCCACCAGCCCGCCGCGGAAGCCACCCTCTCCGATTTCAGCCGGGCGGAATCAGCTCTCACAACAATCCTGAGTGGTATCTGCCGCCGCCGCCACCCTGCCGCCGCCGCCGCCGCCGCCGCCGCCGAGCCAGCAGCGCAGGCGGGGCCTTCAAGACAAATGCGGCGCCTGATTGGAGTTGACAGCATCCCGTTGCCATGGCGACGCTATCGACGACGGCGGTCGGTCGTCGGCCGGTCGTCGTCGGCGGCGGCGGCGGCGGCGCAGTACCTACCTGACATGGAGGAGCGGTCAATACGAGGAGCGCGACAGAGCCAAAGGATAGGAATCCTAACAGTGAGAGGAACGCGCGAGACGGATACGCTATCCGCACGAACCGCACTAAGGACACTGGCGGGTCCAGGGGGGGGGGGGGGGGCATTGCCCCCACCCCTCTCCAACCCAAACGCCTGACGTCGGCCGGAAGTTGGTATATTTTCTAATTTGAAAATGTTAAGCATTTTATACTGTGGGAACTTCGTATTAAAATAAATTAACACTGCATCAAGGGGCACAATCCGAAGTTTATAGAATCGTGTGAGTCCTTTTGAGAATTGCACCCCCAAGCCAATTTCTTGCCGTTCTGGATCCGCCCGTGACAGCAGAGATCAAACGAGCGAGCACCGGCGAAATGGGGCGGAGTAGCATTGCCGCAAATAACATCATCCCCTACTCTGCCGTCCGTCAGTGCGTGGTCTTCAGTTCACGGTATGACAAATTCAGCTTGTTTGTTCTGGGGTAATAGCTCAAGGAACACGGAACCAAAATGCGTCAATTTTGCATTTGACGGAACCATCGGCGGGCAGAAGTGCCATTTTATGAAACATGCATTACATTACAGGCATGTAATGCATGGTACCTATCTAAACAGCACAGACTCACAGCGATATTGCATTTAAAACTGTTAATTTTGCAATATTTCAGCAGTAAAACAGCAGTCGGCAACAAGAACCATGACATGTCCACACACAGTGGCACAATGACACATCCTCTTTGACAACGACAACAGCACGTCACCAATAACAACTTCCCATTGTTCCTGCTATTTTCCTTGTTGACAAAAGAGGGCTTATCTGACTGCCGAGTTCCTCAGACAGAGGAGGCCAAAGCCAAATGTCAAATGGCGCATCGTCTATGTCTCGCCGGGCGCTTAATTAATGACGGAGCAGTGCGAGAGTCTGGTTTCTATCACGGTCATCAGCACGCTGCCAGCCGAGCGGCGTGCCAGCGCCATAATTCCAGACCATCTGCAAGGCAGGCGATTAATGTCGCTGATCAAATCACTTAGCAGACGCCATTGCTTGTCGCGCAGGTTAAGTTATTTCCGACCTAACTGGCGCACCTCGCTTGTGCAAGCATTTCAAAGCCATCGAAAGCGCATATATAACATGGACATTATTCAAGCGAAACTGTTTTCTGTCTTATGCCATGTATATATTTAAAGGTAACAAGACTGAGGTGCATTCTTATAGAGATAAGGTAGCAACTAGCAACTGAGTCACAACAGTGTTTCATTTTGCGCTTCTCCCATTGGTAAATTCTTGGTCGTGCAGAACGTAACTAAAAAGTACCTAGTAGGTATGCGCGTAGGGAAGACATTTATTTTAACAGATTCAGTTGAAGAGCTGAGTTAAGGGAAAATAAAATTGGAAAACAAATAAAAAACGATTTCATTCTTTTGATGTGGCAAGAACGAAAGCATAATTACAACAAACAAAAAACTGTAGAAATAAAATAATGCAATGCCAGTCAATGCAAATGTCAATGCAAATGTCAATGCAAAGGAAACCGGTCACTTTGCCAAATCGCTGTGAATGTGCTAATAATCGTACCTGAATTCGGGGTATTCGTACCTGAAAATGTTGAATGTGACATTGGTTTGGCTAAATTATCAAGATATACCCCACAAAAGCGATTTTTCAAAAGCAATATATTTCGAAAACACAGACTCGCATATTCTGTGTAGATTGCGAGAAGTGGCGCGGATTTCAAAAGTGGCGCATGTTGTTATGACATTGCGTGCTTCGAGGGGAGCAATCTGGCACAGTGGTAAGATACTTGCTTTCTGTGCCAGGGACCGGGTTTCAAATCTTTCTGCGGGCCTCTGAGAAGTCGTCCCGGCTCCCATATCCCTCAGAACAGGGTGAGAGTTCCAGTTAGCACCTTGGTCCCAAGAGGATATGATGCTTGGTCCACACACCAAACCATTGTGTGCTTCGAAGGAAGATATAAAAGACTCGGTACGTATTTAAAAATAATTATTTATAAAAAGTAAGTATAAATGTAATGATTATCCTACAATGGTTTACATAGCTAGCATAATATTGTCATTGGCGAAGGGTTCGTTCGCTGGTCCAGTAACGCTGCTTTTAACACATGCTACCTACCATATGAAGTTGTTTGACAAAGAGCTAACATGTTCGAAAAAGCACCAAATTTCAGGATAAAACATCAAATATATTAGGCAGGAGAGTTCTTACAACCAAACGGAGTATGCCATAAGTGATTTCTCGAGATGGCCTTCAAAACTGCTATCTCAGTTTAAACCCCCCATTATAAAAGTGACTGATTTCCTTTAAAGGGAAATATTCACCTTTTGATTTAAGTATCTGCATTTTGCTGTGACACATGTATGGTATCAAATTGATCGTGCCTCAATTTAAAAGTGAAATAACTTTTTACATTTCAAAAAATAAATTTTGGGAAATTAAAAAGATATGTACTTTATACAATATGGTGAAGACAGTATGATCCATCACTATCTCTGGTTTGAATGTTGATTTTTAAACAAGTCATAGGTCCAGAAATGAAGTAAGTGCGCCAAGAAGCGTGACAACGTCCTTGATTGTTCAATGAAACAAATCGCCGACACTAAATAGGTCGCCGTCCGGGGCCAATTTAAACTGCCGATTGCAATGCACTTTTTCAAATGCTTGTTCATTGTTCATAGAAGTTCGGTACATATTCGCAAAAGATAGAATGCATGCAACATATTATATGTCTTCATGATAAATAGCAATGCGTAGGCAGGCTAATTTTAGCTCAGACAGTGAATTCGTTACCAAGTACTTGTGAGTACCGACCGTTATAAGCGTGGAACGCTTATCAACTTTAACTTGAAATATCTTTCGGTAAGAATGTTTATATGCAAAATGTGATCAATTTACAATATATTTTGATCTCGTCTGTCGATTTCAAGTAATAACTCCATTTTTGTGGAAAAAAGGTGAATATTTCCCTTTAAGATTAACAGAAATTAAGGACGAAACAATGGATAATTAGCACACATTATTCCAACAGACGCTCTCTCCGCGCGCCAGAAACACCAGGCCTCACATGGAGCGCGTCTCTCTCCGGGCGCGGCATTGCGGGGTCGTGAGGTCAGTGCCGTGACGCGATGACGCAGACCCGGCACTCAGCAGTGCACAGTGCACAGAGCACAGTGCACAGTGCACAGTGCCGGACCGTGACATGTAAACACAGGGGACCGGGTGACCGGTGCGCTATCTCGCGTCCCGCCACACCAGGCGCCCTGCAGCTCCCCGGGTGGTCCAGTGTGAGGCGCCGACCATGAGACATGATGACGTCAGAGGACGGTATGCAGCCTAACGGGACGGGATGTAGCAGCTCAGGCTGCTGCAGGACGATCGGAGCCGCGGTGTGAAACAGTTCAGGCTGCTGCAGGAGGTCGATAGGAATGGAATGCCTATTCGGGAGATGCAAAATGAAAGGGACCTCGTCACACTGCCAAAATACATATAATAAGAAAACTTGGTAGGTACAGCTATGCTCACTGGCGGATCTATGGGGGAGGGTCCATGCATAAGGACACGATTTCCGATGAGTTTTCAGAATTGTGTGAGATTTCTTGGGACGTGGCCTCCCCAAAACAACTTTCTCGCCCTTTGGGTCAGCCCTTGACCATGCTTGGAAACATGACTTTGCCATGTTTTCCAAATTTGCATGAGAAAAAAAAATAACATCTTAACGTCAGAATTGCCTTCAGAAGTCAGAATTCTCAGAATTGCTGAGGTAGTAGGTAGTATGGGAGCTTTCGGCATGTTCAGAGTTTGAAAACCACACCAACGACACCAACAATAACTTTACTGCTAATGTATCCCTTGACACTCGAGCGCCGTGTAGACAGCTCAATTTCGGACGGGCAATCAATTGCATGATACATCGGTCTGGGTCTAGGCAAACATTTCTGATGTGGCCACTCAACATGTGATTCCCAAAACAGCAAAAAAGGTCCAGATGTGTTGACGTTCGCTGTCAGATAGGCACTTACCTGCCAGCGCGCCTCCTGAGTGATTCGGTTCAGCCGCTCCTTGAATGTCATTCCACTGCATCTAACGCCCCAGACTGAAACAGACCGTCATCGCTGGATACGGAGGACAATAAAACAAAAATACACTGCATAGCTTACATTTCAATTCATGTCTCTGGTAAAGAATGCATACCTTTATACCAACATATAGCAAATTATTCAAGCAGTAGACTGATGTGTAATAGCTCATGCAATGCACATTTGTACTTGAAACGCTCAGAATATCGCACTGTCGCATACCAGGCCACCCCAGGTCGCCAGACGCCAGCACGGGAGAGGTCTCCGTGGCGTCGCCGACTCTCCGTCGCATGCAGTCCCGCGGGACTCGTTTGGCGGTAACGGTTCCGGCGCGGCGGAGACATTCCCGTCTGACAGCGTTTGATATTTGGCAGGCTGCGTGGGGGAGCCTCGCCCTATCTGGCAAATGTTCGTCCGGCTCCGCGCCGAAAACAAACAGCTATTTATCGCCGGGGGAGGCGGCCGGCGCAGCGGGCAATATGGCGCCGTGATGTAGGGCCGATCGCCGCGCCGCGCCGCAACTGCCACAGACGCCGCCAGCTGATGCGGCCAATGAAAATAAATCGCGGGCGCCTGCAGCGGGCCGCGCCGGCTCGACGGCGCGGGGCACGGCGCAGAACACGTGGAGAGGGAGGGGGAGGGCGTGTGGAAGTGAGCAGCTGGACCGCGTACCGGCCAGGTAGATGGGTGCCGTGGACCGCCGCATTGGGAGCGTACGGGGGAGGGGGGGGGGGGGGGGGGGTGATCTGCTGAATGGACAGGGCACAGCTGGAAGCAAATATATAGGAGAGTGTTGTTCTCACTGCTGTTTTTGTGGTTTTCCGAGACAGATTTAAAGCATAATAATCTTTCTAAAATGTTAGCTGCTATGTCTGCTTGCTATTTGATAGTCAAGTTATACTCCCACTCAGCCTCTCAACACAATTGTAAGCGGGACCTCATTGTTGTTTTCTCTGCTTTGAACCGTAACATCAAAGAGCATAGTAAATCGCAATGGCGGTAGTTTCGACGATATAAACGAGCTGCTTAGGAGCTCTAAATCAAGAAACCCAACTGTCTTCACAGCCGCAGACTGAAAAGCAGGACGAGGATCACACTATCCAATCGTTTGGAAGATGCCGCTTGTCATACATTGGACTAATAGATACAAACTTCTTGACGAAATGATGGCGACGGCGAAACCTTTACAGGGATGGAGACGGGTAAATCATCTTGCAATGCCTATGCTCAGGAACGTAGGAACGTCACGAAAAGTGTGGTGGGGGGGGGGGGGGGCGGGGGCAGTGAAACTGTGATCTCGTTTTGAGAGTACCTTAACCCCCATATGGAAGATCTCTTTGCAGATTTGGGCTGCTCTCGTCTTGACGAACCTCTTGCCATCAAAAACTTTTCTCACCAAGCAAAAATACATATTTTAGCCCCCAAAAATGGCCGAAAAGTGAGGGCCCATGCCTCCCCCTGTTCCTACGATTATGCCTATGCTTATCATGCAACAGTAAGGAACAATGTTGAGATCAAGGGCGGATCCAGGTGGCCATGTGCGTCCCGAATCCGATGATGTCTGAACGTACTGTTTTAACATAAGTGGCCTAGGCCTAAAATGACTTGAATAGGCAAAATTGAATGGGCAAAATTGAATAGGCAAAATTGAATAGGCAAAATTGAATAGCCAAAATTGAATAGGCAAAATAGACCAAAGCCTTGAGTAGACGAAATTGATGCGCTGGAAAAAGTATTTGATGGATGACATTTAATGTTGTGAGCTATGACTATGAAATTCACTATGAAAAATATTTGGAAAATTTGATCATAACTATTACAATATATAATAAAATATTTAGAAAAGAAGGAAAATAATCTTTATTTCACTGTTGCAACTTCTTCAGGGCTAATGAAGACGCCAACAGTGAAATTCATGTTAGTTTTTTAACAATATTTTCGTAACTGTAATACGAGCAAGGGCTATTTTTCTATTTTTCTATTTTTCTATTTGCATCAATATTCGCTGGAAAAAGTAATTTAAATGGTGCAAAGCACATTTTTATCTTGTTTTCTATTCAATGTATTTCGTTGAGCCCACCCAAAGAATCCGAGTAAGCCTTCTACAGACTAAGAATCCACAGAAGGTCACAGGCTCTTAGTCTGTAACCCTGTTGGTTCAAAATTGCTTGCTCTAGCCAAGACACTAACAAGCCACGCTTGAAGCAGATAACCACTCCAAGTGAGGACGTAGCAGCTTCTGCGGTCCATGTCGCGTGAATCACATCTGATAAATCAGTGTGAGGCAGGTCTGATAAACCCAGGCTAGTCGCTCAGCAAGTAATTTTCCGAGCCAGTGGTCCAGATCGAATAGCTCGCAGTCGGATCGCGTCGTCCAATTCGACTCGGCAGCTGTCCGAAAACGGAGTCAGGCGTCGGCTCGATGCCGGCTCGCGGCGACAGCTGGTCTGGAACGGGATGCAGTGGTGGTGTTGGTTGAGAGCTGGGGAGGGGACACTGGCACAACACCTGCAACAGCAGCCGACAGCGAGTGAGCGCGGCTGGACCGATCGACGGGCCGCTCCGTCTCCGTCTAAGGTCCTCGCCATTAGCCAGGCCGCTGGCAAATGGCCGACTCAGGCCGCAAATGATGCCGCATTGTCCGCCAGTCACAACAGAGAGCTGCCGGCGGCCGGCGCGGCAAATTCGGCGGCCGGCGGCATCCGTGGCGCACCTGCGCCGATGCGTCACACTCGCCGCTGATGGAGCGGCACGCCACGCTCGCCGCGATTGGCCTCAGGCGGTAGATCATCGGCAATTTATGGCCGTGTCTCGCGCTGATGGATGTGGCCGGCCGGCCAAGACAGGCGGGGCAACAGGGGTTGGGCAGGGTTGTTGAGGGGGCAGGATGGGAGCGGTGTGGCCTGTAGCGGGGCAGGATTGGTTCAGTGTGGCCTTTAGCAGGACGTAATTGGTTCGAAGTGGTCTGTAACATAATCTGATGCACCAGGGGAAAGAGTAAAATGTACAGGGAAAAACTTGTCATTTGATGCCCTAGCCTTGATTGCCATTTCTTACATTGCAAAACCAAAATATGATGCTGCCGACAAAAAGACCTGTGGAGGTGGTAGTTATCTCTGTCGTTCGTGTTTGTTTGAAAACGAGACCATTGGAAGGGACGTCAGCACAGAAATATGAGTAATTGACAATTTAAGAGAACAATTTGGGAGTCCGCTATGCTGTAATTGACAGCAGCTCAAGTAAAGCAAAGGCCGATATCTGATATTTGTTCTGTCACTCTTCCCATTGTAACCCCACAAATCAGTTACATGAACACAAGCCCCTATTTAACTCGCATTTACGTCAACATCTTCAGAGATCGTGCCGCGATAGGTCGAAAGTTCAACCCTCGCCTTGGTACTTCGTGCGGCCTCCTGAGCCCTATACGTCAGCTCACACATCTCACTGAGGCGTATTGATGGGCTTGCGTGACCCATCTGAGCCTGTTTATGAGAGTCTGATCCCCACGCACTCGTGCCGTGTGCCGCGGGTGGCCTGGCCGGAGAGGGAGGAGGAGAGGGGAGGGGAGGGGAGGGAGGGGAGGGGAGGGGAGGGAGGCTGGCGGACTGTCTCTCCAGCCTCTCCGGCGCGTCCGCTCCCCTCGCCAGGCCGGCTGACAGGCGCACCGAGGCATGCCATCAACAGCCACTTACCCGGCTCAATTTCCGCCGAATTAATCGCAGTCCGGGTAAGAATAAACACGGCCTGATATTTACACCGGCAAAAACACTGTCCCCGCGAAGATTGTCAGCGTAAAAAGCGCGTGCCCTGTTTGTTTTTGCCGGCGGCCGGCGAGAGCGGGTCGACGAGGATAAACTGGCCGGAGCTGGGTGGTCACTTCTGTGCCCGTATTTGTGTCGGGCGGCCGGACGCAGCCCCGGCCGTGAAGGTGACATGAAGATCGAGCTGGGCAGCGAGAACTATCAGCGCTACAGACCGGGCTCCGCGGGTGAGGGGGGGGGGGGGGGGGGGTCGGTGGGCGCATAAGCGGAGGAACAGGGGCGGGGGCCACGACTCCACTTTTTTATCACAACTTTTCCTAAAATCTTGTATTTTATTAAATGAGGAAATTTTAAGAGAACCAAAGGTACACTAAGACGAGAAAAGCTTAAATCTGCAAATAAATATCGCATAGAGGATTTCATTTATCTCAAAACGAGACCAAATTTGCAATGCTGCCACACACACACGCACACCTTTCGTGACGTTCCTTCACCCATGGGCGAGTGAGGTGAGCTCGTACGTAATTAGCGAACTCGAAAGCAGAAAATCCCCGGCCGAAGCTAGCGAACATCAGAAATTAGCTTTGAAGAAAACAAAATAGTATTTCCTCACTCACTGACGGATTCAAGGTGCCAGAGGTGGCCAAAGGGCCATCTCTTCCCCCCCCCCCACAAAAAACTCCTGCAATCGGTAAAAAATGACACATTTCCTGATTTAGGAGAAGCCTTTAGAAGAACCTTTACTAAGGGGAGTTCGCTTTATATCAGCTACTTATGCCGAAGGAAACGAAATATGATGCGTTTTTATAATTGTGGGATATTTTTTGGGATTTGACCCCCAAACATTTTTGCTGTTCTTGATCCGTATTTGGCCTGACATGTTGTTAAAATCTGTTATTTTTTTTCGTACTGCAGGATGTCGTTTTAAGCGTCAGATTTGTAGATACAGATGACATTTGGTTTGGTTATTTGTCCGCCCATGTAGCTCAGTCGGGATGGCGCTGGGCTTTTTGACCTCACCTGGTGGCCTGTGTGGCAGGCCGGGTTCGAGTCGCCTCGGCGTTCGCTATTTTCCCCTGACTGGGATGGCCTGCAGCCGATGGCAGCGGTCGCACTCAAGGTCAGGTGACGTCAGAGGGCTGGACGGGCCGTGTCCACTAGTGTCCAGGTACGTCGGGCACGTACAATTTTCGCCTCTAAATTCTGCCGGCTGCCAGGAATTGCCCGATCGGACGGTAGGAGTCAGGGCCTGCGCAACAAGCTCTACAAGCTCTTAGCGCGGGGCCTGGCCTCGGATATCCGTCCATTCAAAAAGCTTCGGACCAAATAAAAACAAAGATGTTGATGCTTTGATTTACACATAAATGCATTTTTACTAAGGCTGGGCCTTGCCAATTTTTTGTTTACGTTTATGTGTTTTTTACGTGTTGTTAAGTTTACGTAAAATGAAGAACCGAGATGATATAAATTTCAAAGCATTGCCAGTTGACATCCACTGAAATGGTTAAGCAAGACACGATGGTCTCGAACACGTCCAAAATATATCCGCTGCCTTCACCGGTTCAGAAAACCGATTCACCTGTCCACCAATGCCACCAATGCTAGTGTGTGCCCACTGACCAGTGACACAATTTTACCCGATCATAATCATCGTATCCCATTGTTAGGACACGGTGATGTGTGGCAGGACCATACTACACACGGCAGTCAGAGGGTGATCTGCCACACACGGCAGAACACCTTCTGACCGGCTGGCGGCTGATCCCCCCTCTCCTCCCGACCCTCCGCTCCCCTCTCTCCGCTCCCCTCTCTCCGCTCCTCCACTCCCCTATCTCCGCTCCCCTCTCTCCGCTCCTCCGCTCCCCTATCTCCGCTCCTCCGCTCCCCTCTTTCTGCTCCTCCGCTCCCCGCTCTCCGCTCCTTCGTTCCCCCATCTATCCGCTCCTCCGCTCCTCCGCTCCTTCGCTCCTCCGCTCCTCCGCTCCTCCGCTCCTCCGCTCCTCCGCTACTCCGCTCCTCCGCTCCTCCGCTCCTCCGCTCCTCCGCTCCTCCGCTCCTCCGCTCCTCCGCTCCTCCACTCCTCCACTCCTCCACTCCTCAGCTCTTCAGCTCTTCAGCTCTTCAGCTCTTCAGCTCTTCAGCTCTTCAGCTCTTCAGCTCTTCAGCTCTTCAGCTCCTCTGCTCCCCTCTCTCCGATCCTCCGCTCCCTTCCCTCCGCTCCTCCACTCCTCCGCTCCTCCGCTCCCCGCTCCCCGCTCCCCGCTCCCCGCTCCCCGCTCCCCGCTCCCCGCTCCCCGCTCCCCGCTCCCCGCTCCCCGCTCCCCGCTCCCAGCTCCCCGCTCCCAGCTCCCCGCTCCCCGCTCCCCGCTCCCCGCTCCCCGCTCCCCGCTCCCCGCTCCCCGCTCCCCGCTCCCCGCTCCCCGCTCCCCGCTCCCCGCTCCCCGCTCCCCGCTCCCCGCTCCCCGCTCCCCGCTCTCCGCTCTCCGCTCTCCGCTCCCCGCTCTCCGCTCTCCGCTCTCCGCTCTCCGCTCCTCCGCTCTCCGCTCCTCCGCTCCTCAGCTCTTCAGCTCTTCAGCTCTTCAGCTCTTCAGCTCTTCAGCTCTTCAGCTCTTCAGCTCTTCAGCTCTTCAGCTCTTCAGCTCTTCAGCTCTTCAGCTCTTCAGCTCTTCAGCTCTTCAGCTCTTCAGCTCTTCAGCTCTTCAGCTCTTCAGCTCTTCAGCTCTTCAGCTCTTCAGCTCTTCAGCTCTTCAGCTCTTCAGCTCCTCCGCTCCCTTCTCTCCGCTCCTCCGCTCCCCGCTCCCCGCTCCCCGCTCCCCGCTCCCCGCTCCCCGCTCCCCGCTCCCGCTCCCCGCTCCCCGCTCCCCGCTCCCCGCTCCCCGCTCCCCGCTCCCCGCTCCCCGCTCCCCGCTCTCCGCTCTCCGCTCTCCGCTCTCCGCTCTCCGCTCTCCGCTCTCCGCTCTCCGCTCTCCGCTCTCCGCTCTCCGCTCTCCGCTCTCCGCTCTCCGCTCTCCGCTCTCCGCTCTCCGCTCTCCGCTCTCCGCTCCCCGCTCTCCGCTCTCCGCTCCCCGCTCCCCGCTCCCCGCTCCCCGCTCTCCGCTCTCCGCTC
The DNA here is from genome assembly GCA_036785665.1 of Chirona hameri. NCBI lineage: Eukaryota > Metazoa > Arthropoda > Thecostraca > Balanomorpha > Balanidae > Chirona > Chirona hameri. The sequence goes on along the minus strand of JAXIVJ010000726.1, from coordinate 5,759 downwards.
TCCGCTCTCCGCTCTCCGCTCTCCGCTCTCCGCTCTCCGCTCTCCGCTCTCCGCTCTCCGCTCTCCGCTCTCCGCTCTCCGCTCTCCGCTCCCCTCTCTCCGCTCCCCTCTCTCCGCTTCTCCGCTCCCCTCTATCCGCTCCCCACTCTCCACTCCTCAGCTCCGCCCTCTCCGCTCCTCCGCTCCTCTTTCTCCGCTCCCCTCTCTCCCTTCCCCTCTATCCGCTCCTCCGCTCCCCTCTCTCTGCTCCCCTTTCTCCGTCCCCCTCTCTCCGCTCCCCTCTCTCCGCTCCCCTCTCTCCACTCCCCTCTCTCCACTCCACTCTATCCGCTCCCCTCTCTCTGCTCCCCTCTCTCCGCTCCCCTCTCTCCGCTCCTCCGCTCCCCTTTCTCCGTTTCCCTCTCTCCGCTCCACTCTCTCCGCTCCCCTCTATCCACTCATCCGCTCCTCCGCTCCTCTACTCCTCCGCTCCCCTCTCTCCGCACCCCTCTCTCCGCTCCCATCTCTCCGCTCCTCCGCTCCCCTCTCTCCGCTCTTCCGCTCCCCTCTCTCCACTCTTCCGCTCCCCTCTCTCCGCTCCCCTTTCTCTGCTCCCCTCTCTCCGCTCCCCTCTCTCCGCTCCTCCGCTCCCCTCTCTCCGCTCTCTCCGCTCTCCTATCTCCTCTCCTCCGCAGAGGTGGTAAAATGACCCGTCCTGCTGGACGACGTCGGAGAACACAAATTTTCTTTTCTTGCCAGGTTAGCTATTTTTGCATCACAAATGATCCATCAGAGGAGCCACATGCTACATTTTTGCATGCGTGTGCCTTTTACATCGAATCGTGGGATATTCGAGGGCAATTTATACTGAATTCTACCCACACATGAAACACATTTTCACATTTGAAACACATTTACACATTTTCACATTTCACATGAAGCATATCACACATTTTCTACCCACACATGAAAATGCACAGTCTACCAAAAAAATACGCGTCCCAGTCTACCAAAAAAAATACGCGTCCCATATAGCAACAGTGATACAAGTTTGGCAGCATATTATACCACAAATATAGTTGTTTTATAGACCATACAAAACTACCAAGTTGTCTGCAAACTACTATTTCAGTCGTCAGCGGTTTGGGAGAACCGCGGAAGACCACTCATTGACTTTGAACGGGAGACTCTCCGCCGTCCGTCCAGCGGATCCGCTGGTTTTATCAGCTAACTTCGCTGCATAGTAGAAATGGTATACATTTTGGAACAAATTTAGAAACCCAGAGTATATTTTAGATTGTTGACCAATGACTGGCAGCATTTTAGGCATGATGACAGCATTTTAAAACCTCGATTTGGGGAACGATCGTCGCTTTCGGAAGCGACACATGTTATTTTTTTAGCAATTCTATGAAGCACCTCCTCAGAGTTCAAGGTAAGGTTAAGTTAAAATAATTAATAATATAGTTGCTCAAAAAGTGGATAAAATAAATCGCATAGCAAGTAGGGTAAACTTAACATGTCAAAACATCAGACTTGGCACGTTACTGGTGGTGTTGTGGTAATTTGGGACATCAAAGACATCAAGCTTTCATGTAATTGGTGGTGTGTTGGTGTCTGAAAGTCATCACAGGCAAAGGGTTGCTCCCGTCAGTTTGAAGGGAGACAACGGTAAACATCTGTAACCCCGGACACGCCCTAACATACTTTTCATGCTATTGGTGATGTGTGTCGGTATCAACTTCATCACCAATAGCATGACAAGTATGGCATTAGGATGTGTCCGGTGTTACTGTCTACCATACCTGCAAGAAGTCTGATTAAATTAAAACTGCTTGTATTTGACCTTTGGTTCAGTAATTCACCCCCCCCCCCCCCAAGTTTGTGCAGTGACTAACCTATCAACTTTTATTTTGGCCCCACCATTTGTATGTTCTTCCCCACCAACTTTTGTCAGATTTGAAGGCTTCCTAGTGTTAAACTGTTCATTTTTCACTTCAGTCATGCAAAGCAACCATCCAATATGATATTTTTCCCCACCAACTTGCTCTGGAAAAACTCCACCCATGCTGTCTATGAGATGGTCTGGGGGGTCCAGGGGCGCGACAGCCCCTGGTAGGTTCTGCAGCGCAACGAGCGAATGTGAGCGGCACGTTCTAAACATGGGTCCCTGCGACCTTAATTGCTGTAAATGTTAGGTCAAGTTTGATTATGTATCATATGATTGGTTATTAGTTATGGTTATGGTTATGATTGGTTATGTATGATTATGTACATTTACAGCAATTCAAAGGTAATAACAAAACTGTATTGTGCATACGTTAGACCACATTTAGAGTATTGTGTACAAGCCTGGTCTCCAACTTATGAGAAAGATTGCTGGTTGTTAGAAAGAGTTCAAAAAAGGGCAACAAAAATGGTTAATTGTCTTGGTAGTTTACCTTATGAAGATAGATTAAAAAAATTGGGTATGTTTTCACTTAGATATAGAAGGCTAAGAGGAGATCTAGTTGAAGTCTTCAAATTTGTAAATACTCAGCATTCTGGATATTTAAAGGGAATGTTTGAGTTCAATAGGGAAAATCGAGGTAGAGGTCATCAGCATAAACTCATTATGAGACAAAGTTGTAGGACATTGGAATATGCTACCAGGGGATGTCGCTGATGCAGTGACACTTGCTTCCTTCAAAATTAGATTAGATAAATACTTTACAAGGAAGGGATTAGTTCATAAATACTCGTGGGATTAGCCTTCTTTTATGCAGGTAGAGTAAGGTGATTTGAAGGGGCGAGACTGGTGGTGGTGGGGAGGGGGGGGGGGGCAACCTCGGATGGGCCCAAGAGGCTCTTTGTTGCACTTTTCTTTTATGTCTCTTTATGCATCGTTTTTAGTGACGTCATAGCTTTGGTATTACTGGTACACTTTTCTGTCTCATAAATGAAAAAAATATTCACATTAAATGACAAATATTGCTTAGGACCTGTCTATACTCTCTTCTTCTATAGGGACCTCAAGAACTTGACAATGTCTTTAATTTTGCATCAGCTACAGAGTAGCTTATTAGAGTTTTCTGCAACTTTATTTTTTCATGTATGATCAATATTTCACAAGAGTATAAATACAAATATTGTTTCAACGAGCGATATTGCATTAGTGTTGCTGGAGAACCATTTTCCAACTTTCGATTTGGTCGGAGAACCATAGTCTATTTTTACCACCCCTGCTCCTCCGTTCCCATCTCTCCTCTCCTGCGCTCCCTCTCTCCGCTCCTCCGCTCCC